>CM053409.1:1277399-1293611 GCA_028644305.1 Xerus rutilus | reverse complement strand
GGGACACTGCCACCCTCCTAGGGCACTCACATGCATTTCCAACCCCCTTGCTCTGATCTCTGGATCGTGTTTCGCAAGGAAAATGTGGAGACATATGTGCTCTCCTGCATCAGATGATCTCACCCTTTAGATGCTCTGTCATGCAAAGCAACTTCAACTTATCTCATTAAAACAACAAAAAAAACTATCTAGCTCAATTGCAACAACTGCAACGCTCCTCCACCTTTTCATGCTCTTATTCCATTCAATATCGCAAGGCCACCGTGCTACCAGTGACTACGGCAGTGATTTATACAAAAGTCCTAAAGATGAGCTGAAATTACATAATCTTCCAATTTTTAAAGAATGTATTTCATCTCCATATTTTTTAAAATGCTTGAGAAAAATATTCCCAATGTGTGGCTTTGTTTCATTCATACTCTTGTACATTTCCCAAGTTTTGAATGAGTAATTTGGGGGGGGGGAGCAGGGATTGAACTCAGGGGCACTCAACCACTGAGCCACACGCCCAGCCCTATTTTGTGTTTTATGTAGAGACAGGGTCTCACTGAGTTGCTTAGCGCCTCGCCATTGCTGAGGCTGGCTTTGAACTCGCGGTTCTCCTGTCTCAGCCTCCCTAAGTGTGTCATTGGTTTTTAAAGAACTTTTAAAAGTAAAATTGCTCAAGAATTTCAAAATTTGAGTTTTTTTCTAACTAAAATTAAAAAAATTAAGTGGATGCAATTGAAAAAACTAATTTAATGGAGAAACAAGTTGAAAGTAGGAATAGAAAGTCAGGTAGTTGTTGACTGCTATAGCCCCGTAGTGAAATCCACCCTCCCGTGCCCACTTCTGGGTCTCCACCATGCTGTCTGCACAGAAGGGAATTAGTTCACAAATGTGCACCAGTCAGTGCCGAAGGGCTTTGGTCCTGGACAACTGGTTGGAATAATTGTAAAAACCTGGTGGGCACGAAAAGGCCAGTGATCTGAGGCACCCAGCACAGCAGCAGGCCCCGCCCCGCCCCTGAACACGCCAGGTGTGGCCAGGGGTGGGGGTGGGGTGCCAGAAAGGCAGCGGGGAAGCCAGCTCTCAGCCCCGCCCACCAGGCTTGAGAAAACGCTGCAAACCTGGTCCTTATATTCACAAGTTCACGTTCTGGAGGGAAAAGCATGAACACAACCGCCCCCAAAGCCACAAGAACGTGCATGGTGCTAGGAAGAAGGAACCGAGCGCCCACGCCTGCTGTGTCTTGGAGGGGACGAGCGCCCCCCTGTCCCGGCACACTGACATCTGAGAGCAGGACGGGTAGACAGATGAGCAGATGACCTGCTGATGAGCTGCTGCCGCTGCCATCACAATCACTGACTGTCAGGAACCCCACGAATCAGGAAAATCGGAGACAGGACCGCTGAGAAATGCTGTCGGAAAAACTCAGCTTTGTAAAACGTAAAATTCTAGCACGGAAATTTTGTCTGCACAGCAGTCGTGTGTATAAAAATTAAAGCATTCAAAATCCACTTATCCCATGAGTGTTTTCCAGTACTGGCCAGATTCTGAGAATGCAGAGTCCACTCCTCTCTGGCTATCAGGAAGCCCGCCCACAGTGCCACCCTGTCCTCAGGACACTGGAAGGGGCACAGGGAACCAGGACAAGGAAATGCGCACTAGCTTCCCAGAAGATCGCACTGGAAGGACAGGTTGCATTACACTTATCTGAAGGCACAAGACACATGTAGATCTTTATTCTTTATTATGGAAAAATACTGTTAATTGTAAAATAAATATAATTCTAGCATTATTTTCCAAGATGCTGTCCCATTCAAGCCTTCTTTCCTCGCTCTTCAAAGTGTTGGTTTCCACTTTAAGTGGATTTGCCAAGGAGCCTTATCCAGACTTCATTAGTTATAAAGATAAGGGGAGACTTGACTCTAAAGTCAATTCCAGGACACACTCCCATTAGATACGGAAAATGAAAAACCTCAAGATTGTGCGGACTCGGGAAACGGAGTAAAAAAGGAAGCCCTGCACTGACAGCCTTGATCTCTTCCAAATAAATCCTTTTCATATGCTGGCCAGGTGGGGAGAAAGTGTTTCAACAAACCTAGAATGAAGCCGGGCGCGGTGGCGCACACCTGTCATCCCAGCACTTAGGGAGGCTGAGACAGGAGGATCGCGAGTTCAAAGCCAGCCTCAGCAACGGCAAGGCACTAAGCAACTCAGTGAGACCCTGTCTCTACATAAAACACAAAATAGGGCTGGGGATGTGGCTCAGTGGTCGAGTGCCCCTGAGTTCAATCCCCGGTACAAAAAAAAAAAAAATAGAAAAAAACCACACAAGTGTGAAGACAGGTCTTCATCACAAGGGGGATGTGTCGCATTATTCTTTCAAGCAGGGCAGGCACAAATCTCAGTAAAGAAGCACCACATTAGGCTTCATCTGTTATTCAATAACCTAAGAGTCTCTAGGAAAAAAACACAGATCTCCTATTTAGTAAATACAGACGGGAAACCAAGCAACAACTCCTCTGGGGAGGCAGGCTTCCTTCAGAAGTCACAGACACGTGGTAAAGTTGTTTGCTGTTCTAATATAATAAATTTCTTAACATACCTGGATCATACAACTATCTAGGTGGAGTGGGAGGGTCAATCACTCACTACCACAAGCCACAGCCATGAGGACCCGAGATCAGACACTAAAGGAAATAGCTCTTTAATCTCAGACTAAAAAGGACATGTTTATAAATGAAGTCAAATCACTCTTAGTCAATATCAAACAAAATGGCACCTTTGGAAAAAACAAAACATCTTTCCCACCATAGCACCAGTAAGTTACATGGAATAATACGTAGGGCAGGGGTAACAGCTGGCCAAGGTCAGCAGGTAAGGCACAATATGGACAGCTGGCTGAACTGCCAGGCACATAAGCCAAGAGAGGTGTGACTGGGAGGGGCTGTCCCCTTGTACGAGGTGACCAACAAAAGCAGCGAGGGGACGAGCCGCGGCTGTTAGTGACTCCCAGGAATCATTACGAGACATAAATGCTACTCCTGGCCACCTCTGTGCACAGCACTGTTTACACACGTGCTTTCCCCAGAGGTACTGGCGAGGGCTGGGCCCTGTGGGCAGTTTCTCCTCGACCCACATCCCTGGAGTGAGTCGGCACTGACGGCCTTCAGAGCTGCCAACACCCAAGAAACAAGACAGAAGCCATGCAGGCACAGGACTGCGCCTTCTGGTGTTTTGGGGGTTTTTTTCCTTCTACTTTTCCCTTTTTTTTTTTTTAAACAGCAGTTAAAGATAACACAACTCTGAATTCTGACAAGAAACAATATAGATAAGGAAACACAAGTTAGACAAGCCATCTGAATACTGAAAACAACTGAGTGTCATTCAATTGCACTGTGACAAAAACATGAATCTTCTCTCAATTAATCCATCCACATCTAAATACAAATGAAGACAACAGAGGAGTTTGAGAAATCTGTTAATTACATGATCATGTAAGTTACAGGTCAGATGAATTATAATCAGAATACATCCTTCCAAAGACCCTTGAAGAGTACAAATCTCCAAAGTAACTAAAACACTGCTTAATTTGCAAAACTCATCTCTGCATGGGTACAAGCTACAATTCTACATTTTATGAAAAATGAAGGAAACATACCAATAAGAAGGGAAATATGAATTGCCATAAGAAATCTGCCCTGCAGGCTTGATGACCGCAGTTGCCTGGCTGTGAGCACAACCACTGGTGTTGGCCACAAGCCACCACGCTAAGGGGAAGTCATTGGCAGGGCCACTGCACACACAAGGAAACTGGCACTGGGGCACATAATGCGTCCAAAGCCAGGACTCAAAACCAAGTCCTAACGGCCCAAAATAAGTGGGATAAACAAAGGCCAGTTGTTCAACTTGAGGATTTGAACTTTTTAATTTCAATGATGTTTAACATGTTAGAATTATCAAAGAAGGTTCCAAAAAATTAGAAATTACTCTTAACATAAATGTGCCAATAGTAATATGTAGAAAATTATGCAAAGGTTGCTCCCTCCTTCTGCCAAAACCGCCTCCGGAACTTGTTTGTTCTGCTCTATTAGTACCTGAAACAAAATACTTTTTAAAATAAGCAACATCAGGACTGGAATGGACATGTTAAGCGTGTTCTTGACAGCCGCTGTCAAGATGGCGCCTGGGACAGAAAGAAAGAAGCCTTGAGAGAACAACCTAGAAGTTTAATGTGGACTTTACTCATTCTGTACAAGATGGAATTTTTAATTCTGGACATTTTTTGGTACCTTCCAATATCAAGGGTTTTCTTCCCTAGTTTCGCAATTTTTTTCCTGTCTTAAAATAGGAGCCATTTCCGAGGGAGAAGGTTAAGGTCAGTGGGAAAATGTGGGAATGTTGTTCACATTGAATACTTCAAAAATAAAATCACAGTTGTTTCTGAGGAATAGCTCTCTAAGAGGGTTTTGAAACATCTTATCAAGAAATAACTCAGGAATAATCATGATCAGCTTCGTGTGTCTGCCTCTGCCAAGGAGACTACAAACTCTGTCACTTCCAAAATAGTCCCGATGAAGATGGACCAGTGTAGGGGGACTAACCAGGCTCCCTTCCTAGGACTTCGCTTTTTAATAAAATAAATGAAGCATGCACAAGAAAGAAACATCCAAAAGGAACTATCAGGGAATAAAAAGTGTACTTAAAAAAAAAAAAAGAACATTGTTCTAGAACCACGCAAGATCACAATCTTTGTTCTCCCACTAAAGAGCTGGCCTATGGCCTTAGGCTCATTCTAAGCACTGGTTTCCTCATCTAGAAAGTAAGAGATTAAAAAACGTATCTCACACGCCACAGAAAACTCAGGTGGCCTACGCACCCTGAACCTGGTGTGTGAGCAGCACTGAGAAGCTGTCATCGGGCAGTGTGTGTGGCCGCGGTTGAGAGTGCCCCAAGGTCTATGTGCCAAAGGCTGGTTCCCAGGCCATGGTGCTATGAGGAGGTGCTGGAACCTAGGTCTTGGATCACTGGGATGTGCCTTGAAGGGGATAGTGGGACCGCAAGTCCTTTTTCTCAGGGTCTTCTGCTGCTAGCCAGGAGATGGGGGCCTCGCCCTACTGTGCGCTTGCACCAGGAAGGGCCAGCAGAGGCCCAAAGGACAAGGCCCACAGATCACGGAGGAGCCCCCTGCCACCAGGAGCCAAGCGTCCAGGTTGATTGCCTCACATGCTTCCTGAGCCTGGGTGAGCAGAGCGCCTGCTCTGGCCTGGGAGGCTTTGTGACCGGAAGGCAGTGTGAGCACGTGCAAACCAAACACAAGGATGGACGCGGTCTAGGAGCGGGGTGCACAGCTGCTGCCCTAGACAGCTCCGCCGCCCGCTGGCCCGCCCTTCTCATTACTCAGGGCCAAGTCTGCTTCCTGGGGCTGCAGAGGGGGAAGCGAGAGGCAGTCCTTCCCGTCACCTTGAGACCTTCACTTCTGTCCTGTCCCTGAGACACCCAAAGCTGCAGCTGACTCTGCACTCACGCCCACCACAGGCAAGGAGGGAAGCCAAGAGGAAGGAAGCGGTCTGGGAGCTCTGGAGGGCGGCTGCCTGCCCTGCTGCCCAGAGGCAAGGTCGCCCCTGACAACTGGCCAGGCCGGTCCCACAGTCCCACAGCCCCTCCCTTGCTCTCTGTCGCCCTCACCAGGAGACAGGGCGCTGCTGCACTAGGCAGGCAAGTCAGCTGGCAGGCAACTGAGAGCCAAGGCATCTCTGCAAACAGCCAGCTGACAGGCCGCTGGTCCGCACAGCATCCAAGTCCTGGGGAAGCTCGGGACAGAGCCTGACACACAGCAGCTCCTGAAATGCCCGAGGATCAGGCCACAGTGAGCCTGCAGTCCAGGGAGCATCTGAGAGGCAATGCCTCGCTCACACAGGGCGTGCCTTTCCTGGTCGCCCTGGCCCCTCCCTCCTGGTCACTTGTCCTCAGCATCCCACCACCGGGCCACACTGCCTGCCTGGCCACCGTGGCACACGAGTCTCTGAGCGCTGGCCTGAGTGTGCCAACTTCTACACTTCATACTGAGCGGAAACCAAGAAACCACACACGAACCAGAGAACCCCAAGGCCCTGGGTGTGCTTTCCCCTTTCACCCCAGGACCCAGGCCCTGGCACAGAAGCAGGAACAGAGGACACAGGGTGGGGGGCAAGGGAACAACGCAGTCCATGTGACAGTGGAAGCGCACCTGGGCCTGGCACACCCGTGGCGGCTGCCTCAGCTCCGATTCCCCTGGGGACCCACAGGCTAACCGCAGGTGGGACCCAGGTCTTGAATATCCTAATCCCATGCATCATGGATTCCAAAGGGCTTTCACTACACACCAAAACCAAGTGCACCCAGCAATCTGAACCGCAGCTCTCCCTGCTTCCGCCCTGGGGACAGATGCTCTCCCCACTCCCCAGGAGGAAGCCAAAAGGCCCAATTTCCCCTCCACAGTTCCAGAGAAAATGGAATCTGGGAGAGTGAAGTTCGGGTTTCCCAAACAGAAGTGGGGAAGCCTGCTATGCAGCTGGGGCCAGGGCACATGCAGACGGGATTTGCGCTAAGAGCAGGCACAAGTCCAGCGCACCTGCATCTCAGGACCTGTGTCTGTCTGCTCTGTTGTCTCAGCTGGAAGACATTCTAAAACCAAGAAAAGGAAGTACATTTCCAAGAAGAGAGAAGAGCTTCTGTCCTAACCACACCACTTGGTAACACAATCCTCCTTATCAGAGAACAGCTTCCTCATGTCGCTTCTCCCAATGAAATACCAACAATGATTCCAGTTCACTATTGCTCAAAGGGACCATTTCTGAAATACACTTGCACGGTGCTTCATGATTTTTAACGTGCCCATGTTTCCTCAGAGCCGAGAGGCCAAGTGCTCTATGCCTGCTTAACAAGCTTGCACGCTGAGTCACGCAGCCTTTACTAACTCGCTCAAGGTCACACTGCTGGTCAGGGTCCACACAGTGCCACAGCTTTGTATGAACTCCAGGAACAGAAAGCGACTCAGTGGTCAAGAAAGGGGTGGCCCTTGGTGGAAAGTAAGCACAGATCAAACTGCCATCTGCAAGCCTACATAGACACACACTTTGATGCACATAAATACCAAAGTCACAATTTAAAATTAACTTAAAGTTAGGTGAGGTGGCACACACATGGAATCCCAGCTACTTGAGACACGGAGGCAGGAAGGTGGCAAGTTCAAGGCCAGCCTGGGCATCTTAGCAAGACCCTGTCTCAAAATAAAATAAACAGGGCTTGGGGTGTGTCTCAGTGGTAGGGCACTTGCCTAACATGTGCAAGGCCAAATAAAAAAGTAAAGGAATTAATTTAATGCTAACTATCACAGAGGGGTCTGTCCTCTCGGGTGGTGTTCTGTCAGATTAATGAGTGATCAGCCCAAATTGCAGGTTAAAAATGTATTTTTATGTTCCTCATAAGACAGCATATCAACCAGAACACAACCACTCATTTACTCACATTAAATACTTCCAAAGTTGAGTCAGCACTGAACACACGCACTGCTGCCGAGGGCAACACTGCAGCTGGGCACGCGCGCCCCCTAGTGGCAGGCGCCTCTCTGCACCCGAAAGAGGAGCTCACACTCTCACAAACACAAACACACACACACTACACACGCCCTCCCAGCTCAAAGAGTTTGCTTCAGGAAAAACTCCCGGTGCGCATGAATTTCTTCATAAACCTCTACCTTTACTACCACAATAATTGTAATAAAACTTAGACAAAGGAAGCTTTTCAAATGGAATCTGGAGTTCCCATCTTCTGGCACCCCAACAGCTCATGTAGGCCCCCTCTCTGCCCTGGGCTGTGAGAGAACCCTACAGAGTGATCTTATTCAGAAACAGCACAGTATAATTTCTGCCCTGAAAAGACACTCTTGCTATCACTCTCTCTCTTTCCATGGGCCAATCTGTCTGCTAGAAAGTCACAGCCAGGCTGACCCCAGCCTGACTGGTTTTGATGGTACTGGTAAAAGTCTCACCAGGGAACACTGGTTGTTACCCAACACTTAGCATAAGAAACTCAACAGCACAAAAGGACACCTCCAATTCTAAGTATGCCTATTTTCCTTCCAGGTCACACACATCTATGTATTCAAATCTCAGAGCTCTTGCAACCTCTCGTCTAAGGAAGTTTCTACCACAAAGAGACAGACCAAAAGAGCAGGGGAGCCCCACAGCTTGCCTCGGGAAGCATAAGGTTACACAGACCCACAACGGGGCTCCTTCCTGACGTGCTAAAACACTGCACCCCTACCCACAACAGGGAGACGCCACACCAGGTCTGTCCCTGTCCTTGGCATTCTGACCCAATGCGGCACTCTTGAAAATCAGGGCAACAGAATGATTCCCAAAGAAGGAGCCATGTAGACTCTGCAGCAGGTGCACACACAGCTGGGCTGAGGAGGCTGCAGGGGGTGCCCCGATTCATCTCTTCCTCCCACAGAGCTTCCCAAAGGCCCTGGTGATCCATCAGCCAGCGCACTCTCGAGGGCCTGTCGAGACTCACCTCTGCCTCCCCGCAGCCCAGCCACGTTGGCTGCACCACAGGCACTTTCCATGGTGAAAGGAAAACACTTTTAATTCTCCCACATAAGACTGAGAAAAAATAATTGAAATGCTGTTTATAGAGTAGTTCATTAGTGAAATAATCTGTTACTAGGAAAATAGAAAATAACATTGTGATTATTAATTGTCATGTGTCAGCATGGCTGGGCTATGCTACCAATTCTTTGGTCAAATGTCAGTTGAGATGTTGCTGCACAGTTCTTTTTTAGATGTGATTAGCTGTTAAATCAGCAGACTTTGAAGTCAGCAGACCACCCTCCATAACGTGGGTGGGTCTCATCCCGTCCGCTGAGAGTCCAAAGAGAAAGACTGGGGTCTCCAGAGGAAGGAAGAATCCTGCCCCCAGACTCAAGCTGCAACACCCACTCTTCCCTGGTCCGGCCTACTGTGCACACGCCACGCTTACCACTGCCTACGATCACGCCAGCAGATGCTAAGATAGAAATCAACAGCACTAGCACTCTCTTCCCTCTCTGATAAATGCAGGTGAGAAACATGCACATGTGTGTTCACACACTCAGTTTTCCTGTCCGGTCTGCTCCTCTGGGGAGCCCTGACCAGTGCCCTGGAGAGTCAGCCAAGATCATAACCACGAATGTTCACGCCCTGCCCTCTGCTGGGCGCTACATTGAAATGTATCCCCCCAGTCAAAGCCCAATCATCTTACAAAGACCAGTCACTAGCTGAAGGGTGTTCTGCTAAAACTAAATGAGGGGAGAGCCGGGCACAGTGGTGCAGCCTGTAATCCCAGCACTTAGGGAGGCTGAGACAGGAGAATCGCGAGTTCAAAGCCAGCCTCAGCAATGGCGAGGCGCTAAGCAACTCAGTGAGACCCTGTCTCTACATAAAACACAGAATAGGACTGGGGATGTGGCTCAGTGGTCGAGTGCCCCTGAGATCAATCCCCGGTACCAAAAAAAAAATAAAAACTAAACTAAATGAGGGAGGGTGGTAAAGGGGGCCAGGAAAATCATTCCAATCAATCTATGGAGACCAGCCCAGTGAACAGTTCGTTTTGATGCTGGTGAGTCATTTTAGTCCAATGAGAGAAATTTCACAGTACATGAGCCCTTGTAAAATATCACACAGGCTTTGTCAGAGTTTATCAAATGACAAAGAAGAAAATACACTAACAATATAAAAGACCAAAGAATAAAAGAAATTTGACTACCTCTTGGTTATCTTTGTTTTGGTTTGCCCAGAATATCTTATGGTAAAGCGTCTCCATCGAGTTGCTGGAATCAGTTCGGTCAAAACAGTGTCGATCCAAGACTTCCAACGTGTGCAACACCCGACTGATCGTCACCCCTAGATGAAGAAACGGAGCACGCTGTTAAGGAGACCACGGAGGCCAGAATCACAGGGCACAAAATCATCATTCTGTGGGGCAAAGAGCATTTCCTGAAATCATCATTCTCGGCATGTTCCCCAAGAGAACCCCTGTGACCCCCAACATGACAGGCTCAACAGGCAGGATGTAGAAGGCATGATCTGAAGGGTGTCCTCAAAACTCACCCAGAGCCATCTCAGAAAGCGTCCTAATCCACAGGGAGCGCATCGCCAGAACCCACGGCCTGGCGTGAGGCCCACCCGCGGACGGCTCCCTGCTCCGCTGTGTTCCGTACCTGCTGCCGACTCCTGGCACTTGTCAAAGGACCACCGAACCTCCACGGCACGGCCTCTTTGTTTTATCTGCTGTTCTACCTCATAAATCCTTGCCCGCACCTGGAAGACAATCGCTTCTCATTAACTTCTGATGGGAAGCCATGTGGCTGCCGAGGAGGAGAGCAGCCTGCGACTCCGGGACCGCCTTCCGTTCACAGTGGTGATCCAGCACCAGCTTCCCATGAAAAGTGTTCATAAAAGATAAACGCAACGCGAGCAGAGCATTTTCACGGGTGAAATTTCTTTAGGATATTTTAAGAAAGAGTAAAATTTTTTAAAGATCCTCTTTGAGTCGTTTGTCCAGTCAAGAAAGCAACTAGCGACGTTTTACCAATTCAGACAATGGCTTGGTAAAAAATAAAATAACATAAAAAAGCAAGGATCTTATTCTAAATGTTAGTTCTAACACTACGGTTCAAGTTGCATGGCTTCTTCAAACAAATAAACAGCACCATTAGACCATAGAAGCCACTGACAACACACTGCCACCACGGGGGTCACAATCAGGCATTAGCATCACCATCATCTGGTCTGGGAGGCAGGACACTGAGCAGGACTGCCCAGCAGGAGGGCGAAGGAAAGGAAGTGACCTCCTGAACTTCTGTGGTTCAGCACCGGCAGGGAACCCTAAGGTCACCCAGGGGCAAGGTGCAGAGCTGGGGCTGAACTCAAGCTAAACCCAGGCGGAGCCCCTCTGCCCGACACCCTGGAGGAGGAACACACCCACCACCCAGGACATGGGTGTACCTGCTGATTGAACGCCGTGTTCCCGCCCGGCATGGGGAGGCTGGACGGGGCGACCTGCAGCAGGTCCAGGGGCGAGCCTGGGTTCACGCTCTTGCTTTCGTTTGTGGAGTAATTCCACACCAAGGCACTTGGGCAACAGAGAGTGACCGTCTAGGAGGGAAGCGGGGAAACCCAGATGTTAGCGGGAGGAGAGAAGGGGAGCTACGGAGTCACAGTGCAGACACCTGTCGCAGCATCAGCTGGTCAGCGTCTGGTGATGCCCAGCACGAGGCCGCAGGGGTCTTCTGCTCCCAACCCCACCAACGCGAAGCTGCACGGAAGACAACACCAGGCCCTGGCGCCACACCTCTCCTGTGCTGTGGCCCCTGCAGGACCCCTCAGCACATCCTCATCTCATGCTTCTCCATTTCATCACCTCAAAGCATCCCCTCAGAAAGCCCGCCCGAACGCAGGCTGTGCCTGTCTCCATAGCCCTTGTCCTGCCACGGGAAACTGCAGCTCGGTGACTCTGCCCTCCCCAAAGGACAGCGAGCTCCTACAGAGTGGGGACCCGCCTTCAGGACCACCATAGTTCCAAAGGGTGCACTGAGAACTCAGGACATGTGAACTCGGGATGACGCTGTGGGGTTCCGCAGGCAGGCTGTGCCTCACTCGAGGGTACTGCCCAGCCACCAGCACACGGCTGCAGCAGCGAGCACCAGCAGCAAGGATGCCCGCCAGGAGCAGCGCCTGACCAGAGGTTCAGACTGGAGAAACAGGCAGCCAACTCGATGTGCCCCAAGGGAGCCAGAGCTGCCTGCAGAAGCCACCTCCCAGAAGAGCAGCGCTGCAGATAGCAATACTGGTTACCTGTGGGTCCCCTGGAGGGTTTTTAATCGGGCTGCTTAATGGCCCCAATAAAGGACAATATTGTATTGTACTGCAATACAATAACTTTCTTCTAGAAGAATGCAAATAATCTTCTGTCTGCTTGATCCCACACAGAGTAATAAAACACAGCAAACTTCTACATAAATTACTTGGTTGAGGAAAAAATGACATTCGTGACACGGAGGTTGAAGTGCCATCCCCAGTCCGATGGCTTCCTGCACGGGACTGACATGGCATCAGCGGGGACGCAGACTCACCTGGAGCATGCAACTGAGTCCGTACACCAGGGGCCCATGCTGCGCACAGGAGAGGAAATCTGAGAAAGCCAGCTGCACAGGGCTCATGCCAGGGCCGGGCGGGCCAGGGCTGGGCGCCCCGATACTCGAGCTGTTGGGCCCTAACATCACGTGCGGGGAGTGCGCAGCAAGGAGGCTGGGGCTGTCGCTCAGCAGCAGGGACAGACGCCGGGCGCAGAAGTAGGCGAGCCGCCGGGACAGGTAGGCCGACTGCACGAACTCGTCCGAGTACTGCAAGGGGAAGGCAAGGGCGCAGTCATGTCCGCCCCCCGAGCAGCGGCTGGAGGGCAGGCTTTTCTCCATTGGAAACAAGGGAAGAAAACTGTACAGACCGATGCCGTTGAATACAGACATAACGGGAGCCACATTTATAGCTCCAAACTTTCTACTAGTCATGAAAAGAGTAAGGAGGCAAAACTAAAAGAATAATGTGCTGTATGTAACCCAATGTGTCCATTTTATAATTTCAACCTGTGACCAACGTGGAAAGCATTGTAGCAGCGTACACTCTTGTCTCTCCAGAGTCTGAAATCTGGAGAGCATTTTACCCACAGAGCACATCTCCGTTCACACTGCCGCAGCTAAGGTGCTCAGCAGCCCATCTGGCTGGTGACCCGTGACAGGCCGGGCATCTGCCGCCCCCGAGCAGGGGCAGCTGGGATGGAGGGCTGCTGCTCCCCACGCACGTGGGCACCATTTGAATCATCAAAGGGATGCGTGACTGTTCCCCAGGGAACGGCTTCTACTAGAACCCACTCAGACAACTTAAATTTCATCACATCTTAGACACAGCACTAAGATGACAAGGTTCCTTCCTGCCAGGGACTCAGAGAATTATCAAAAGAATGTAGAAGATTCTCTGTACTCCGCCAGGAGGTGATCTGTTTTGTTCTCCTAGCACTCTGTGTGAAAGACGGGAGGGGGCATTATTCAAGGGACAGCGGGGACACAGGAGGGGCCAGCGCGTGGGAGACTGCACATTCAGCACACGATAGCTGAAGGTCGTTAGAAGTCTCTCTCCGTAGATTAAGAACACACCACAGTGAATCCCACCGTCGTGGACGTCCGTGAGAATGGGGGCCTAATTGGAATAAGACATATTCCATGCCTGTATAACTGTATCAGAATGAACTGTGCTGTCATGAATAACTAAAGAAGATGAAAACTAAAAGGTTTAAAATAAGTAAATATAATAATATACAAAATTCAAAAAAAAATTTTTTAAGCCTCTTCTCAAATCGCATGCTGTGGAGGCAGGTGTTCGTTCCTTCCCCTTCAAAACGGCAGTGTCCCCTTCTGTACCTCTGCTTGCCTCATCATTCCCATCACACTGACTTTTCCTACCCGTAAGATCAGCTGGCTGGAGGTCCGTTACTGTACCTGCAGTATCAGCGGCAGCAAGAGTTTGAGAAGGTCGTCATCCGCCGGCCTGATCTTCTCTAGGACATCCAGGATCCACGTCAGGTACTCGTGCTTTTCCAACATTCCTTCCTTAAACAAGCAAAGAGCAAGCTCACTAGTGACATCAGAGAAAGGCCAGGGACGCTGCCAGGGGCAGTCAGTGCTCTGCTGGGCGCCCCCACCAGCTTCCCTGCCACAGCGACACCGTCTTGCGGGCCACAGTCCAAACAGCAATCCATCAAGGACTGGAGCTTTTGATACGCCTACCCTGGATTTTTGTGTTTTTTGGTAATCTGATGAATTCCAAGTCAAAAACATTAATTCCTACAAGAAAGGACATTTGAAGGCTCCCGTACCCCAGGGCACATCAAGCCATGGTGAGATTTCGGGGAAGGAAACGTGACAAACGGTGACAGCTGGTAAGAAGCAGAGCCTTGGGCTGGGGTGCTACTGGGGACCAGAGGTCCAGTGCTCCTAAGTGCCTGTCCTACATGCGCGAGGCTCTGGGTTCCAGCCTCGGCACAGCAAGGGGAGCCGCCAGGGAGCACCGCTCAGACCACCCCCTCAGGGACATCGGGAACCCCACCAGGCCCAGAACCCTTCATGTCACTGCAAAAGTCAACATGGCACCCCACTGTCACATAAAGAACTGGAGACAGGCATAACGATGTGTAAGCAGTCCACCACGAGAGCACTGGACAGCCCACGGCAGGCTGGCAGAGGCCCCGTTGAGGCCACTTCTTTACTGATTGATTTGCGATGCTCAGGATGGAACCCGGGGCCTGGTGCACACTAGGCAAGTGCAGGGTGCCAGCGAGACCACTGGCCTTGACCCAGCACCTTCTGTCTACTGCCCTCAAGTGCACATACGCACAAGTATGTTCTTTCGTGACGCTGTAGGCATGCATGTGACATCCTGTTACAGTTTTGTATTGTGATTCACAGGATGAAAGAACCTTCAAAATAACAACAGAATGACCTATTTTCCGTAAGAAAAAAAAAAAACATACTTTCATGGCATTCTAGAAACAAACAGTAGTGTGAACTCCTGCTCTTCTCCCAGTAACTGCATGCGTCACCACGACCCACCACAGCAGTCAACAAGGGTTTGTGTGGAAATATTATAATGACTGATCATAAAACACAGGGACACCTCGTTTGACATGACACCATGGTATTGTTAATTTCTAGTTTAAAGATACTGAAAGTGAGTCAAAAATGATTAAAAGAGTCATCATAGAAAAAATACAACTTAAAATTTTAGACCACTAAAATGAACTTTAATCAGGGCAAAGTATTTGTCTATTTAAATACATAAATAAATCTTTTTTTTCAATGAATAAAAATGGACGTTTGTGGGGCTGGGGTTGTGGCTCAGTGGCAGAGCGCTTGCCTAGCATGTGTGAGGCACTGGGTTCCATCCTTAGCACTACATTAAAAAAAAAATCAATAGAGGTCTACCAATTAAAAAAAAAATGGATGTTTGCACTAAGGTACAAGAAATGGTGAATGCAAGTCTCAAAAAATGAATAAAAAAAAAAAAAAGAGTCTTCATAGAAGTGACCATCCTCCTGGGGACACCTTTGCACACCTCCACACCCATGTGTCTGTGTGTGGATCAGTACCAGGGTCTGTTGCACATTTCAGAATGTGGCAAATTAAAATATAATAGGGTTTTTAATTTCAACATTAATGTCTCAATTATGTTCTCCACTCTATGACCCAATGGTTTTCTATAGAAAAGATATTGATTTCAACGCTCCTACCATGTAAAATAATCTTTCCAAAAAAATTAAACATGGTAACAGATGCTTGTTCCAAGATGCAGACTAAATTCTCAAATTCTCAGCTCAGAAAAACTCATGACTACTCAGGATAAGCACTGACTGACACAGTCCTATGACAAATGGAACCAGGTCCGTGAGGGTTGCTTTTACCTATTTAAAAACTGGCAATGTTGGGCTGGGATTGTGGCTCAGTAGTAGAGCGCCTGCCTCGCATGCGTGAGGCACTGGGTTCGATCCTCAGCACCACATAAAAAAATAAAGATATTGTGTGTCCATTTACAAATAAAAAAAATTAAAAAAAAAAAAATGGCAATGTGGCCTCACAAGGGAAACCTGTGCTTTTCCTACTTTGAGCTCTTTGGGAAAAGTCACATATCACCTGAATATTATGATTAAGGTTCTAAGAGGAAAAGGTAGAAAACGCACATCCCCTTCCTCTGACTGACACAGCAGGTACTCAAAGCCTGTGCTCATAATATGACTTCAGCCTCGGCCCAGCCTCCTTCTCCTACCACTTTGCCAGGAAGAGGATGAGGGAAACGTCCCCCGGCGCCCCCTTCTGGTCAGTGTGAGCACACGGGTGCTCAGGGAGAGCCTAGCTCCTGCCCTGGACTGTTTGCATCTCCAACTGCAGCTGAAATCAAATGAAGCTAAACCTTCTCTGCAATAACTCAGCTCCAAAGGAGATCCGCCAGGAGATAGGAGGCATCGGCACAGGGGAGCTTTTGAACAACTATATCCAATTTTGCAAAAAAAAAAAAGATGCTTACAAGGATTATATTTAAAAGCACAATTACAAAGTAATCAATGGCACTAAAAAGGCTGACATCCCAGAAAGCTGGA
>CM053409.1:1260509-1276899 GCA_028644305.1 Xerus rutilus | reverse complement strand
GTGGTTCCAAGGGGGCAGTGAGCACTGGGTGGCCTCTGGCCACTTTGTCTTTTCTTCTTCTCTGCCTGCGGAGCAGCTGGTCTCCTCAGGACCTTTGCACGCATGGTTCCTGCTGCCGATGGCTGCTCCTCTCCCTGCGGGAGCTCGTCCGCTCTTCAGCACTCTGCACAGTTGGAGTTTGATTTGTTGGTTTTTGTTGCTGTCCCCCAGCCCCCCAGCCAGGGTAAGTTCCACGAAGCAGGGGCCATGTGCCTTTATTCCCAGTGATGATCAGAGGCTGGGAGGGTTGGTGTGTGGGCGGGTTGGTGGTGTCTGTTGGTGGATCTGCCACCTGGGCAGCAGTTCGCATCAGGAAATGGTAATAGGGACCCGCTAAGTCGAGACCTGGCCCGGGGAGCGGGACTCCAGGATGCGTGACACCCGGTCCCTACTGCTGAGACCCTTGGGTGGAGAGACGACAGCTAAGCCATGAACAGGCTTGTGGGAGCGGGGGGCAGCGCGGTGCGCGACTTGGGTCTGGGGGAGAGGTGCCGTGTTTTCCAGGAATCGCCCAGAGTTCAGGGAGGTGAGCGTGCACTGAGTCTGTGGCCATTAGGACAGTTGAGAGAGGGAGAGGCTGGAACGGCCGATGGGAGCTGGGAGTCAGTGGGGTCAGGCCCCCATCTGGAAGGCTCCCACCGTGTTCCAAAGCCCCTCCTGAGAGCTCGGGGCAGGGCTTCTGTGGGGCTCCCCTGCCCTGGAGTCCTCCGCAGGCATCTCCAGAGTCCGCTGCCTGTGCCAGGACTTCCGTCAGCAGGGGCAGCTCGGCGCGGACGCCACCCCGCTGTCAGCTAAGCTCTCAGCATTTGCTGCCTCCCCTCCCCTGTCGTCCCATTCCTGGGTGAGCCTGAGGAGCGTGCTGAGATGAGGCCTCGAGGGCCCCGCAGGAGCGGAGGGCTGTGCCATCGAGGTGGTCTGCAGGGTGGCGGGGGCCTGGAGGGCGTGGAGCGTCTTCCAGGGCCGTCCACAGCAGCGCTAAGTGACCTGTCTTTGTCTGGAGGGCGCGGGGAAGGTTGATATTGACATTGCTTGGGTTTTGTTTGTTTATTTTCAGTAAAGCTCCACACAGTGCTAAGTCAGTAGATAGTATGGAAATGTTTCTGGGGTCAGAGTTGTTCTGACTTGTGGGTCAGTTTTAGACGAGCTGTCAGCTCCGTTTCCAAGATTCTCTGTGACCTGGAGACGCCGTTTACATCTCTGCCGCTCACGTGAAATCTGCTCTGAGGTCGTCCGACAATGCACGTGTCTCCAGAGCTGTGTTTCCTCTGTGCAGCCCTTGCCGATGCCTCCCGCCCGCCGTGCGAGGTGCTCTGGGGGTGTAGAAAAGAAATAGAAACCTGCTCCTGCCCCTCCAGGGTGGTGCTTCTCAGAATAACCATGGAGAAGGACCAGTGTTTTTAAAATTAATTTTCAGTCTGTTGCAGACTGATATAAATATATGATAAAATGAATGACTGGGAGCGCAGTGTGGCTGGCATGTGGTGGGATGTCACGTTGCTGAGGACGTTTTCACACATGCCTGTGTCTTCCTGGGGACCGGTGACGGTTTTGACCCACATTCTGAACAGCACTGTGCTACAAGTTCATGCCTGGTCCACTGACCCGCATAAAGCAATTTAGAAAATGACCAGTGTGTTCGTTTTAATTACCTGTTTTAGAACGAGCACTAGGCTGGGTGTTCAGTACTGTGTCCAAGGTCCCCGGTACGTGGTGATAGCCGTTCTTGTGGTGTGGGCTGTCCCGAGTGCTATGTCTGCTTTTCCTCTGAGGTAGGTGCTGTGACTGCCCCGTTTACCAGGGACAACCTGAGGCACAAAGAAGTACCTCATTCGTACCAGGTCGCCTGTGGAAGTCCGGCAGGAGCTGGGGCTGGGCTTCCTAGCCGATGCTGTGCCCAGGCCCCTTCGCCTGTAACAGGCTGAAAGTGGTGTGGGCGTTCAGGGGAGGTGGGGAGGGGATGCCTGGCCAGAGCAGCCTGGGTGGAGCAGCCGCTGGTGTGGTGGCAGGCTGGGCCTTGGGTGGTGAGTGCATGTGACTCCGCTGCTAGATTGGCCGCACTATCTCATGCCTCATAAATGCAATGTGGGGGAGAGTGGAGTCCAGGAGGCTGCGAGGGAGGTGGCTTCAGGCACCAAGGCCTGAAATCAGAAGAGCCCCACTGATCGGGCTTTAAATAGGACCCCAGAGGGATTGGCGGTGACGGATTTGCCCGAGGAAGTGTAGGAAGAGAGGAGGGTGGAAAACGGTTGGGGCTTTTGGCACTGTTGAGCCGGGATGGCACGTCCTGTTGCTTGAGGACCCGAGGGACACATTGCTGTGTCCTGTCTTTAGTGACACGCAGGCATTTGGACCATCACGGAGTCGCAGAGCAGGAATGAGCATTCAGACTGCACCTTCCCACACCCGCTTGTTGGGCATTAACCAGTTCACTTGGTGGCCTGAGTACCGGGAGGGCCTCTGTAGGGCTTTGGGTCACCTGCTTGTCCATGCTTAGAGTCTCCCCTTGGAAACCTGTTGCTGGCCTCTTGTGGGCTGCTTGGGTGGCTGTAAATGGCCACCACATGGAAGGTTTGCTGAGCACAGTCGAAGAGGGGCTTCTTGGAAATAAGGGTGCAGGCCCAGAGGCCCCTGGGAGGCTGATCAGGCTAGTGGTCCTGGGGCTGCTGGGGAAATGTGTTTCCTTGACTCACATGTAGGGTTTGCCTCTGTTCCTGAGCAGCTGAGCTAAAACAAATGAACAGAATCTACCGAGGAGGAGAAGAGGAGAGATTGTCGTTAGCCTTCCTATCGTGGCTTCCTGTGGGGCCAGGTGTGTAGCTGAGGAGGGGGAGATGGGTAAATAGAAGGAGCCAGGCTGTGGTGGAGCTGAAGTCGGTTCATTGGACGGTTAGCTTCCCGGACAGAAACCAGGCCTTGCGTTCATCCTCTCTGCCTCTGTTCAGATCGCCTTGCACACTGGCTGGGGAGGAACGTGATTTGCGGGCAGGTTTGCCCCGGGGGAGACCGCGGTGCAGGGGTGCCGGGCTGTGGTGTGCCTTGGCCGTGAGGCTGCCACCGGCACTGTTCTGGGCAGGGTGGGCCAGCAGACAGTCGCTGCCCTGTTCTGCTTCATGATTATGCAAATCTGAAAGTTCCAGTGTTTTTCCTGGGATTTTCCTGAGAGCCGCATGCAGGTGTTTGGCATTGGCAGGTGACATGCATTGGAGTGGGATCTGGAGGTGAGTTCACGGATGCGATCACTGAGATCGGAGTGGGACGAAGGGTGAGCGTACCGTATTTAGACACCATTGCAAGCAAAAGTCTCCCGTTTGGAAATGGCCCAGAGGAACAGCCAGCCCAGCCAGGCCACCGTGGCTGGGGTGCAGGATGCAGCCACTCCCAGCTGTGCCCAGCAGTCCTGGTGGCCCTCCGCATGCCGCCCTGGAAGGGCTTCTGAGCGCCCTGTGTGCTGGCCGCACAGGAGGCCGTATTTCCAGCCACACCACAGTCCCCATCCCCGTGCATCACGTGCCTTCTCCCTCTTCTTGCCGTGGGCATGTGGCCTCATCCCACAGAGCCCGGGACCCTGAGCCGGGCTTGGCAGGAGCATGCCGTGCTCTTCTAGGAGATCCTCTGTCCCGCAGAGCGAGCACATCGGGCCCCGTGGGCCTGACTCGCGTGGCTGCCCGGCCCCTGCACATCTGCCCACTCTCAGCCTCAGGACCGTCCTGCCTGGGGCGCGTGGCTCTTAGCAGGGTGGGCGTGGACGTGCTGCTGGGTGCCGGCTGCTGCTCTTGTCACCATTACTATCACTAGTGTTGTCCTTGTGCCCGCTGGACGTCACTGGGAGGACAGCTCCTGCTGTCCCGGGTTGAGCTTGCGCCCTGTGGTTTGCTGTGGGGTCCCCACTGGTAGGGTGTGACGCTGCGGGCGTGGTTGGGATGGGTGGTGGAGGTCAAGGGCGGGCTCGGGTGTGGCCTCCATGCACATGTGGCCTGGTGTCAGAGCCCTTGGTGGGGCTGGTGGGGAGACAAGTGGCCTTTTAGGGGAGCCCTGCTTCCCCCGGGTTCGTTTGGGCCCGCCGTTGTTCCTCTTGAGGAGGCTGGCCTCACAGATGTTCCTACAGATATTTTGGCTGCAGTGAGGATTCCCTCCACCTTCCTCTGTCTTTTAAAGACTCCTCAAACTGCCCGAGGCCCGCCCGGTGAAGGAGCTCCAGCCAGAGGTCAGGCCCTTCGCTGTGGTGCCCGCCCGGGCGTCTGCTCGCAGGGCCTCTGCGCGGTCGCGGTGGGACGGAAGCAGCGGCAGGTGCAAAGCAGAGGGAGGGAAGGGAAAGGAAGCCGGGCTCTGACTCAGAAGCCGCCCGTGCCTTTCCAGGCCCGCCGCTCCCTGAGCCAGTCTCTTTTCCAGGCCTGTAACCCCCAGGTTCCTGGGAAATTTGTAAATCTCCCTGCTCACTGTTAATTAACCAGCCCCCCAAATGCATTAAGTAAAGAGTGATACGACCTTTTAAGAAACTTGTGCTTTAGGGGACTTTCCAGAGCTCCCTGCTGCTCAGATGCTGAAGACCAGGTCAGCCTGAGGACTCTGAGAGGGACCAGCCCACCAGAACCCGTCTTGAGGTCACCACACCGATGGCACTCCTGCATGCCTTCCCATGCCCACCCCTCACCAGGTGCCCTTTAAAGGGGTGTCTCACCCTCGAGGTGGCCCCACTCTTCCTGGAATGTGTGTGTGCTTCCTAAAGAGCCCTGTCTGTGCCTCTGAGGGGCGTGTCCTGAAGTCGGAAACTCCTTCCCTCCCCTGTGCAGGGGTGCCGCTGCTCTTGAGCCGAGTCCCCGCTTCTCTCCAGGAGCTCCTTGGACCCTTCTCTGCAGTCACTTCTGTGACACAGTGATAGTGCCTGTGCTGTTGCCGCGTGGCCAGGATCTGGGTTTTAGGGCAGCGTTGCCCTGAGGGATGCAGCGAAGTGTTCCTTTCCTGCAGGTCTGTTGGTTCCCTGGGGCTGCTGTGCCCGGGCTCCCCAGACGGGATGGGTGAGCCGGTGGGCGTGTGCTTTCCCAGGTGTGGGGCCAGAAGCTGGAGACCAGTGTGTTGGCAGGCCCTGGTCCCCCACAAGGGTGCCTCCGTGCCCCCTCCAGGTCTGGGGGCCCAGTTATGGCCCACTCACTCCAGTCGCAGCCTCGTCTTCACGCTGCTATCTGTCCCTCCTCATAAGGACGTCAGCCCTACTAGATGGAGTGCCCCGAGCTGGGTCTGACCCTGCCTTGACCCGATGACATTGCTCACAGGTGTGGGAGTCAGACCCTGATGTATCTTCTGGGGACTCAGTTCTACCCGTGAGTGTGTGTCCGCAAGGCCTCTCCCCAGGCTCCTCTGCATGTGCTGGGCTGGTCTGCCCTGGGTGTTGCTTCCTGGAGGCCGAGTCAGGAGGCCATGCCCTGCTTCCTCAGAAGCTTCTGGTTGTCTGTGCTGCAGGCCCGTTCAAGGTGGGTGATCGTCCCCTTGCATAAAGCCTGTGCTGTTGGTGTGATGAAGACCGTGTCCTTTGTGTGGCCCACAGGACCCTGTGTAGCTCCTCTTTCTGCTTTTGGGCTCATCCTGGACAGTAGTCTTGTTTTGATTTTCCCAAAAGCCCAGTGGACTTTATACAGACTTTTCCTTTGTCTTTTCGCCAGGCATTCATCAGCAAGGACTGTTATCATGGCTGGCAGTGACCCTTTTATTGTGATGACCATCCCCTCTGTCTCTGAAAGTCTTCCTCTTGAAGACTGCTTTATTTGATATTGATACAGCTCCTTCAGCCCTCACGTCCGTTGTTTGGATGGTATATATGTTTTCCCATCCCTTTATTGTCAATCTATCTATCTGTCTATTTTTTGGTACCAGAAATTGAACAGGGGCACTTTACCACTGAGCCACATCCCCAGCCCTTTTTATGTTGTCTTTAGAGACAGGGTCTCGCTGAGTTGCTTAGGACCTTGCTAAGTTGCTGAGGCTCGCTTTGAACTCGCAGTCCTCCTGCCTCGGCCTCCTGAGTCACTGGGATTACAGGTGTGTGCCATGGTGCATGGTTAATTTATCTGTTTAAGTATACTTAAAGTTTAGCATATAGTTGGACTTTGCCTTTTTGAAAAACCCATTCTGACAATCCCTCCCTTTTTTGGCAGTTTTGGGGTTTGAATCCAGGGCTTCACGAGTGCTGGGAAGGCAGCCCCCGACTGAGCTACACCCCAGCCTTTGTGATTTTTTATTTTGGGACAAGATCTTGCTAAGTTACCCAAGCTGGATTTGAACTTGTGATCTCCTGTCTCAGTCTCCCGATAGCTGGGATTATAGGGGTTGCTGCCTGGCAATCCCTGGCCTTTCAATTGGAATCTTAGTCACATTTAATCAGCGTTTAATGTGATGATTGATATGGTTGGGATTGGTGCCATTTCATTCTTTGTTTTCTGGGTTTCTTTTCTGCTTTATTAGGATTACTATACTCTGTAATTTTAGTTTGCCTACTGAGAGTCTGGTTATACTGCTTCTTTTGGCAGCTGCTCTAGGCATCACAGTAGCATCCCAAACCCTTGGAGTTGGTCTCCTTAGAGTCAGTGCTGCCTGTCTCCGTGCCGACTGCCTGGGCCTTGCCATTGCAAGGCCTCTCTGTGTTAGCGGCTCTGCAGTCAGAGCCTGCTCAGGGCCCTTTCTGGGGACACCTGTGGGACCTCCTGGATGCGCATTGGCGGTACTGGCTCTCCGGGTGGGCGGCTCTTTCCCGGGCACTCCGTGCACTTGGTTCTGCTTGCTGCGGGGTCTGCGACATGCGGCACAGGGCTGTATCTGATCACTTGCTGGTTGAATGAAGGGGGCCTGAGCTGGGGTTTGAAAAACACAGACTTCACGGTCGTGCCCAGGGGTGGACATGGCACAGGTGAGGCTCAGGGGCTGAAAAGACCGCGTGTGGAGTGGCGCGTAACAGTCCAGCAGACCAAGTGAACGCTAAAATGTAAAATAGGAAACGGCTATAATCACAGTAGCCACCATTTATAGGGCACTTAATAACGGGCCAGGCACTGTGCTGACCGCACACTTTATCTCACGTCACCCCGGCCCTGTGAGCTATTCTCGTCCCCTTTTGCAACAAAGCAAGGCAGGTGCAGAGAGGTCGGTGACTGTGGCCCCAGTCCTGGGTGAGGGCTGCATTCAAACCCAGCTCCATGTGACTCCGACGCTTGGGAGCAGGACCAGAGTGCAGAGCTGGACTGCTGGAGGCTTCGGCTGCCCATGCTGGGTGCTTCTGCTCTGAACCTGGGCTGGAATCAGGTGAAGAAAGTTCCCAGCTGTCACTTAGGGTCTGGAGAGCTGTGCCCAGTGCCGCCTTAGCTCCTTTGGGGAGAGCGCGAAGCCGCCTGAGGCTTTTGGGTAGGGAGTGCAGAAAGGGAAACAGTGTCTCAGGACCAGGCCGGGGGGTGGGGGGGGCAGGCTGTGTGGGAGCGGTGGGGGGCCTGCTGCCACAGTGGCCACTGTGAGAGAGCGACTGTCGTCTGTTATGTCAGACATGTTTTGAAGATGCAGGGCCAGATCGA
The DNA here is from genome assembly GCA_028644305.1 of Xerus rutilus. NCBI lineage: Eukaryota > Metazoa > Chordata > Mammalia > Rodentia > Sciuridae > Xerus > Xerus rutilus. Next base: position 1,269,307 of record CM053409.1, on the reverse strand, counting down.
TCAGGGATGAGATGTGGGGTGAGTGAGTCTTCCCTTCTCTCCTGGTCGCTCGTAGCTGCTGTCACCTGAAGACCCTTATATGTACCTAAGAGGGGTCATCATAACCTGGTTCCTCCAAACGGGAGTCTGAGGTCGAGTGGAGGAGGGAACCTGGGAGGAAGGGAGAGAGGGAAGGTGGATGTCCGGGACCTGGATGGAACAAACTGCATTCCCTGCATCTGTGACCACGTCAGCATGAACCCCGCTGCTGCGTATGACTACGTGTACTAATAAGAACATTAAAAATCTCCATCATGCCAAGTGCATTCTCTCAGATTAGAAATTACCAATTAAAATGTGTATGCACAAAATAAAAATAAAAATAAAAATAAAAATACATCTAGGGTTCTGCAGTCTTTGGGGCTGAGAGAAGACTCTTTGAGGAAAGGTGGACAAGGTCATGAAAAGTAATTACAGAACTGTTTATAAGGAATGTTTGTTCTGGGTAGGATGGGCATTAATCCCGCCTGCCTGGCCCTGCATAGAGGGATATTTCTCCACTTCTGTCATGTGTCGCTGGGGGACCATTCTGTCTAAATCAGTGAATATTCATTGATTAGCTTGTTAGACAGCTAGGTGACTGAGAAAACCGGGAGTTTCTGTCCTTGCTCTCTGTCAGATGGGGAGGGGGAGGGGGTTAAGAACGGGTGCATGCGCCATTTATCATCTGCTTCTCAGATGGTCATCGAAACCCCCACTAAACTGAACTAATTTTGTTCCTTGAGTGAGAAAGAGCTGAAGCAATTTCCAAACTGGCATCAAAACATTTTCACTTTCCTAATGAAATGTATTATTGAAATTAAAGGATTGCTGTGAAAGTGACCCAGAAATTAAACTCAATGTCTGAAGTCCATGGTTAACGCAGGAGATGTATGGATGCGTGTGGAGTTCCCCCAGAGTGTCCAGAGCCTGATTTTCCTTTCAGTTTAGGACGTGGGGGCACAGAGTGAACACTGGCATTCCATATCAACATGGGCTGTTTTCTAGGCTTTTGTTTCTATTTCTGCCTGGGTGTCTGTCTCCCTAGGATTGTTTTAAAGCTTGTCTTTCAGTTGCAATCAATGGCGAGGGGGTGGGACTCTTTCTTCCCTTCTCCATGTCCAGGTTGCTTTGGGCCCAAGTCAGTTGTGTACCTTTCCAAGGCTGTAGGTAGCTGGCTGTTGAGTGGTGCTACCCTGGGCCACAGGGGAGGTCAGAGTCCCTATTTCAGCTCCTTGTTTCTTTGCTGAGAAAATATTTGGTCTTACAGACACAAACAGTTTTCTTTCTATTCTGCCCTACATGCTGTTAATGAAAAATTCATTTAAGACTGTCTCTGAATTCATGGTTTTCTCTCACCCAACAGTTGGTAGAGTGGTGTTTCTTCTCTTCTCCATGTTGTACAGTGAGGGAAGCTTCAGCCTTTGTGAAGGAGCCCTTTTTCTGGGAGAGGCTCAGCACTGCTGGTCTGGTGGCCCGAGTGCAGACCCAGCCCTGGATTCCGCTGACCGCTCTGTGCCACAGCTCCTTGGTGTCTTGGTTGTCTTTGCGGATAGGCGAAGAGCAGCTGGTGGTTCTGTTCTGAGAACCGTCTGTGCGGTGCCGCAGATCAAGGCCAGGACTGTAAGGAAAGGCGTTACAGGAATGTTGGTGGTTGTTACTCTTTTATTTTGAAAAATCTTTGAAGAAGTTCAAGGCTGGTACAAGAGGAAGCTATTTGTGTCCCTTACAGATTCTGGCTTGGGGGTTTTAGAGGCGTGCTGTTCTGAAATCTGGACTCTGTTTCTTCTATTTTTGCCTAATTAGACTTGGCTAAGGCCTGCCGAGTAGTGTCATAAAGTTTGTTTCTTGAATTCATGTAACACAGGTTGCCTTTTGTCCTGAGTCTCCTAAAGCTGCCTAACGACATGAAGTCTCCATGCCTTAACCCGTTTCTCAACCTGGAACCCACAGGCACTTTCAGGGTGGAGACAGTGGCTTTCCTTTGAGGGGATCTGTTGGTGCATTGTTGGAGTTTGAGAAACATTGTTTAAACAATAGTAAACTCTCTGGAATTTGAATCTTAACTCATTGTTTGGATTCTTGCCATCAGTTTTCAGTCTTGGCAGAAGTTTTAAGGACTAGGCCATCAGGGTGCAAATTTTGGTCGTGGTGGTCTTGGCTTTTAACTCCTTGGTTTCTGCAGAAACCTGGCCTCAAGTGTTGAGCAAGGACAGTGAGCAGGTAACTGGGCCAGGGTCTGTTCAGAACAAAAGCATGGAACGGCACCAAGGGGGAACCAACTTGTACTGCAAGCCTCACGCCTTGCCTCTTGATGAGGCCGGGACATGGTTTTAGTAAACACAGGCTGACTCTCAGTTACCGTTTCTTGTAATACCTGCTGGAGAAAGACGTGCACGGTCGGTTTTCTCCTCCTGTGCGGTTGCGAGCCTGTTTGCGCCCTCGCTCCTTCAGACTCCGAGACCACAGAAAGTGTCCTTAGCGAGTTTGGTTATTTAAGTTGGCTGGAATCTTTTTGACTTAAAAATGTGTATCACTTAGTTTTGTCCTCAATTTTCAAATCGCTCATCTGAAGACGCAGGAGCAGTGTGAGACATCCTCTGAGGTGGGCTGTTCATCTTCTGGGTGGATCACGACTTCTGTGACCTCTGCCGCGCAGAGGCTTGATTGCCCTGGAGCTGCATTTCCCACAGTGGGGTGTTTTGAGAGCCCGCCAGGGTGTGGGAGCACACACTGTCAAGGCAAGCTGCGAGGCGCGTCCCCAGAGGCCTCGCTCCTGGCTAAGGCCACCCTCCGAGGCTGGTCAGAAGCGTCAGCTCTGTGACCTGTTGCGTCCCGCGGCTTCCTGTCTGAGCAGAGGAGTGGTTTGACCAGTGGCTCTTCTCTGCACGCTGGCCCAGTCAGGTGGAGTGAGCTGTGTCCTCAGTCCTGCTCCCGTTCCCTTGACTCTCACCATTACTTCTTTCTCTTATTTGGTAGGTGGGGTTAAACCCAGGGGCACTCGACCACTGAGCCACATCCCCAGCCCTATTCTGTGTTTTATGTACAGACAGGGTCTCACTGAGTTGCTTAGCGCCTCGCCATTGCTGAGGCTGGCTTTGAACTCGCGATCCTCCTGCCTCAGCCTCCTGAGCTGCTGGATTACAAGTGTGTGCCACCGCGCCTAGCACTGCCACATTCTTGGTTCTGGAAGAGAGGAGCATAAGGTGGCTCTGTGTGCTCTGCCTTCTCCGTTGTTCTCTCTGGTCCGTGTCTTGGAGAGCGCCCTGGTTCCCTGACTCGGGTAATCTGGGTGGGCAAGGAGGGCCTATTTTTTATTTTATTTTTTTAAAGCCTGGGCTATTTTTGATGTGCTGTGACCTTGGAAGTTCTCCTGGGGCCACCAAGTACGAGATCTTTTTGAGGAGCGTAGGAGTTGTGGCTCTGTATTTTTAGACCACGTTTTCACGCGGTATTTGGTCCTTGGTGGCATGGTGTCGCGGAAGTTTGTCTTGCTAGTCTAGCTTCTAGAAAGCGTACTTCAGGGCTGGCCCTGCCCAGTCTCTGCACCGCTCAGTGAGCCTTGCCGAGTGCATCTGTGAAGTGGGCACGAGGATGCGTGCCTGCCGTCTCCCTCAGAGCAGGTGAGGGTCGAGTGAGCCACGTGTTTTAAACAGCTTTGCTGAGCTCTGAGCCTCCCTCCGACTGTGGGTCGTGGTGTTGGGTGGTTCTAGTCATACAGTGTGGGCCGGGGAGCCTATGTGTCTGTCTTTACCGTGTCACGGGGCCTTGGTTAAGCTGGGCGAGCCCGGCCTCAACACAGAAAGGGGCTGACGTGGGAGTGAGTCACGCTGCAGGGTCTCCAGAGCAGCCACAGGTCAGAAACAATGTTGTGCTGGGTGCGGTGGCACTCACATGTAATCCCAGCACTTAGGGAGGCTGAGACAGGAGGATCGCGAGTTCAAAGCCAGCCTCAGCAATGGCGAGGCGCTAAGCAACTCAGTGAGACCCTGTCTCTACATAAAACACAAAATAGGGCTGGGGATGTGGCTCAGTGGTCGAGGGCCCCTGAGTTCAATCCTCGGTACCAAAAACAATTTTGTTTTGTTGTGTGTGAGGGAGGGTTGCTCTTTTTTTACTTTATAATTTAGAAGTTAAAAAATTTCGGACTTACAGAAAAGTTAGGAGAGTGAGATGTGGAGCACCTGTGTGTCCCCCGCAGGCGACCTTGCCCGGTGCCAGTGTCTTTCTCTCTCCTCCACTGTGCCCTGGTGTTTGCGCCTCAGCATTTGTGCTCCCTGGTGGCTGTCCCTTGTCCCTCCCACTATGAGTTCTCACAGAGCACAGCCGGCCGGCTTGCGGGCTGGTCCGGGTTGTCCAGCTGTCCTCTCCTGCTTAGCCTGCCCTCTCTCCGCAGGATGAGCTCACCGCCGTCAACGTGAAGCAAGGGTTCAACAACCAGCCGGCCTTCACCGGGGACGAGCACGGCTCCGCCAGGAACATTGTGATCAACCCGTCAAAGGTAACGGTCTCTCCCCGGGGACACTGGCAAAGCAGGTTTGTGATGCTCCACGGGCGGTGGACATTGCTAAGTCGCTCTGTTCAAGCCACATCCACGTTCAGAATGCCCTCCCGTGCCCAGGACCAGGCGGGTCGTGCACGGCCCTGGGGTCGCCAGGCTGAGTCTGGTCCCTGCCCTCTGCATCTTCCCAGGTCGTCTTAAGGCCTTCCTGATGCCGTCACGGCCTGGCCCAAGAGGCCAGGCATCTTACAGTCCGGGCTGTACTGAGGTCTGTTTGGCTGTCCCTTGGCAGGAGTCGGGTGGAACACTCTTGGCGAGGAGACGGCATCGCCTCCTGTCATCAGGCAGACGCGGCCAGTTGCCCTGGTACTGGTCACACTACGTCTGAGCACTGGCAAAGGGCATGCTTGTCACCCTCCTACCTTATAAAGTGGCGGTCTCTCCTAGTGATCTACAGGCCTCCACCAGTGGCGCCTTCCCTCCCTCCCTCCCTCCCTCCCTCCGGCCCCTGGCTCACTGGTGAGCGCGTCCTTCCTCCTGGGAAGCAGCCCTTCCAGGCTCGCCATGCTCCTGCCCCAGCCCTGGTGCCAGCCTGGCAGCGGTGCTGGAGGGGCCTTACTTCTGGGCCCTTTCAGTGGCAGAGAGGGAAGCGGAGACCTTTCTGCCTTTCTACCTACCTGTCTGCCATTGCCGTTTCCAACCCAGCGCCGCAGGGCGTTTCCCTCTCTTCCTGTTCCATCTTTGTGTCTTTTTCTTTCCCAGTGAGAACCCTGGCTCTCTGCAATATCAACGTAGTTACTCACTGTATGTAAAGTTTCAGCATGAACTATACCAATGCCACTCCAGCAACAAAGCTACTATGTAAAATCTACCATTTTTAAAATACTTTTTGTCCCTAGACTAATTTTCATTAAAAATATATAGTCAGCCTGGGCATGGTGGTGTCTACCTGTAATCTCAGCAGCTTGGGAGGCTGAGGCAGGAGGCAAGTTTGAGGCCAGCCTTAGCAACTTAGCATACCCAGTCTCAAAATTAAAGAAAAGAAAAAAAGGGCTGGGGATATAGCACAGTAGTTAAGCACCCCCAGGTTCAAGCTCCCAGCACCTTAAACACACACACACACACACACACACACACACACACACACACACACACACATACACACACAGTGCATATATACAGATATGATCAGAATGTTGTTTTCAAAAGTTTCTTGAATGTCTTTTTCTGTGATATCAATCAGATATATAAATAGAATTGTTTATTTTTGTGTTCTTTAGGGATTTACTTTTTAAAAATGTCCTTTCTGAGTTATTTTTAGTGTTTGGGTATTCTCACTGATATGCAATTAAGAGCAGGCATACAAAAATTTAAAAATGTTTACAGGTAAATTTCCTTACTTCCTTTCCCTTTTTCAGAGATATGCATGCTAGAAGTTTGTGTATCATTCTGGATTTCTTTTTATGCATCCATAGATATCCATATACACAAATAATTGACAGTTTGCTGTCAACTAAAACATCATTTAAGAGATGAGAAAGAAAATACATGCATCCTCTGCATAGTCCACTGGCCAAGCACGTCAGTTTTGAGTCTTTTTCAGCCCTTATCCGTGGGATGTGCAGCTGTGTGTTTGTGATCCAACTTGTAGCTTGTGCTCAGAAGTGTGTGCCCTTGCGCTCGTGGTTTGTAGGTTTGTAGTTGTGCAGCCTCACCCCCATCTGTCTGCAGAATGTTCTCATGTTCCTCCACTGATCTGCTTCTTGAAAGTGAGGTCTCTCTTTCAGTTTTCTCTTTGCGGGGCTGGGTATCACGCCCCTGGCGGTACATGTGCTACCCAGGTGCTAGCTCCATCCCCAGCCCTAACTGATCTACTTTTTTTTTTAAACCTTTATTTTATTCATTCATTTTTATGCAGTGCTAAGGATCCAACCCAGTGCTTCATACGAGTGAGGCAAACACTCTACCGCTGGGCCACAACCCCAGCTGCCTAACTGAAGTACTTTTAAAAAAGGAAGCCGTCTTTGGGAGGCACCCTGCCTTTTCACTGATGTATTCACGGTGATAACTCGTGAGTGGGTAACATTTCTCACTGGTGTGCTGTGATTGACTGACCCCTGTATGCACAGCGATCAGCCTCTTGCCGTTTCTCCTGGCTGTTGATGAAGAGGCTGTGGTCACACTTGAGCATGTGGCTTTTGTCTTTAGGGTCAGTTCCCAGAAGCCCATCGCTGGGTTCGCGGGAGCACTCTGCTTGTGTTATGAGACACCTGAGCTGGGGTCCAGCTGAGGTGCCGGTCCGCTTCTCCTGCGGCCTCCCTGGGCTGCCTCTGGCTGCCCTCATGTGGCCCTTGATGGGTGCTGGTCCCCACTCCGTCTTCCTCTAATGAGGCAACGTCATGTTGGTCAGGGCTTTACTCTGTGGCCTTCTTAACCTTAGTTACTTCTTGAGTGCCCCTACTTTAAATAAGGTGACCTCAGGGACCAGGGCTTTGGTGTCTGAATTTTGGGGGACGTGGTTTAGTTCATGACAGAAAGTGCGTGTGCTTCCTGTCTCCCAGTGGCGCTGCTCAGTGGTTCTCTGTGCTCAGCATCACGTTTTATGTTGGTTTAAATAACTGAGCACAGACAACATCTGTGACAACAACTGCCACAACTTGTCCTGTGAGGTTTGTTCAAGGGCTGAGGCCTTCTGAGAGGAATTCGATTTCATAAATATGAAATATGTGAATGACAGCATCACTTCTAAACTGTCCCCCATATTCTTATCAAATGAATTATTTTCTGTATAGCTTTGGGTGGATGGAAGCAAGTGTTGAATTTAACTTTTACCTTGTTTGAAAGTCTAACCTGGTATGCACCCCTGGGAGGGCAGTTTGGGAGTCCTTCACAGTGCAGAAATCACCCAGCCTGAACCCTGAAAATTCATCCTAAATCTCTACCTGCACTTATCTGAAGTGACAAACATAAAAGGCAGTCCCCTTGAACACGATTCATAATAGCACAGTTTTGGAGCAGGTCCATTAACAGTAGCTCAATTAAATGAATGGTGATAGACCCATGAATTACATTGTTGTGGATCTATAAAAAAAAGCGAAGAAACTCTCCATACACAGACACGGAGGGCTTGTACTAAGTGTGCATAATGAGCCAGACGCATGAGAGAGAGACAGAAATAGTGCCTGCTCCTGTGTAGTCACTTGAAGCTTTGGAACCACACATAAGCTTATCCGGTTGATCACTTGGAGGTAGGCATGGGGATTTGGGAACCAAGCTCTTTGTAATATGTTTTCGGATTTCTGAATAATGTCAGTGTGCTGCTGTTACAGTGAAATTAAAGGTTATCACCGTGCTTTGATCATTTTTTAACACTAATGTGCATTTGCTTTTTTTTTTTTGCTTACTTGGGAATTTTGACTTTTTTATAGTATGAATTTCTCTACGGTTCTTTTAGCAGGAATTAAAACAGAGGCGTTTACTAGTTCCATCGCTATGTTAAGTACATAGACGAGAGTTTGATTAAAAAAATGGATTGCTTAGACTACTTTTTAAAATGTCGTGCCTTTATTGGGATTAAGATGCACATTGTAAATATAAGACACTCTAGAGCGTTTGGAGCCCTTGGTGGGAGAACCAGATAGCAATCAGGAGATTTAAAATCAAGTAGCCGGCTGCTGTTGGTGGCTTGTTTACAACAACTGTTTCTGCTGTAGTTTTGCACTTGACATAGTCAGTGAAGTCCTGTGAACAGTGGCCTGGAGCAGGACCTCTGCAGGAGGTTGTTTGAAGAAAGCCTCAGGCTGTTTTTTCTACTCATTCTGGTTTTTCCCACCAACTCACCAAAACAGACTTTTTATCCTCCATCAACCACAGGACTGTGGAAGCCAGTTCATAGTCGGGATGTGTTGTGCCAGCGCTGCTGGGAGGTGAACCTGGCTGGTGGCCCGTGGCTGTGTCCCCAGCCATAGGCTACTTACTACCTCAGGACTGTTTCTGAGGCGGTGATGCTTTGTTTGCTTCACCAGAGTGGAGAGTTCATCTTCCTCGTAGTTGCCACTGTTTACTAACTTTATTGGGAACATTTATTAGAAATTATTAATGACATCATATTATTTCAAAATTCTCAGGGGGTGAAATGTGATGCTTGCATGGGATTCCTGGCAATTCCAGTAGGTTTTCTATAATTCACCTAATTTTCAGGTTTGACTCCATTCCCCTCCCTCTCTCCTCTTCCTTCCTGTCCCTTTCCCCATCTTACAGTTTGGACAATCGGAAAGTG
>CM053409.1:1194503-1260009 GCA_028644305.1 Xerus rutilus | reverse complement strand
CAAGTTTCAAAAATCCCTCCTTGCCTTATTTACAAAGCCCTTTCTGTGAAATCAGTGGGCCTATACACTTCAATAGAGGGCTTTTAGATTCACAGAAATACAAGTTCTGATGCTGGTCACTTTGAGCTTAGTAGAAAACAGAAGATGGGTGGGCTGCAGCTGGCAAACTCTGAAAACACAGCTGGGTAGCAGGTGATCAAAAAAAAAAAAAAGGAAAAAAAGGGGCAAGTCCCTGGGCAAATTGGGTAGCCAAGGGTGATCATTATTATAACTGGAGAGTTGTTACATAATTACTTGTTAACTCCCGACAAACATACACATAGCTACAAAATGCCATGGTTACCCTAGTCATTGAAACTAGCATACCTGGTGTAAGAGTCAAGGTTTCCCCAATTAATTTCATTCAAAGAAATAAGCAATCCTGGGACCTATTCCCTTCCAAGGTAACTAGCCTGCTTTTACATATACAAAACAGCCTCCAGTAATTAAGCCAATAGCCTGTAGGGACTAAAATCAGCGTTTCTCCTTAATACTGATTTTTAAAGGGGTGAAGGGATACTGAGGTACGTTCATAGGACTAAATATATTTATCACCTTGATAAACACGACTTCCTTTCCAAACTGGAAAATTTGAAAAAGGGTCCCTCCCCCATCCGTCCCTGCTCCGCTGGCGCAAAACGCAAGACCTTAGTGTCGGATGCACTGCATTCCAACATTTTTCAAAAAGTTTACCAGGATTTACCAAAGCGGCGGAGAGAAAAATAAAAAAGGCAGAAGCGGAGGAAAGAGAACAGGGGGGTTTCGGCAGGCAAGAAGCGGGTGAAGCGCCCGGCAGCGCAGTGCCAGGCCCGACAACCGGGAAGCGACCCGGCACCCGGAGAGCGGGCGCCCCGGTGCAGCGCGGGGATGACAGCCGCCCGCTCTCGGTCGCCAGGGGTCCCCAAGCCCCCCGGCCCGGCCCCGCCTCCAATCCCCTCTCCGACCCTTCCCCCGCGGCGCGGCGATGCCCGCTGGGCCAACTTGGCCCCGGGTCAGCGCTGCAGAGCGCGGCCCGGCAGCCGCGGAGGCCGCGGCGCCCTTACCTCCTTCTGCTTGGGGTCCTGCGGGTAGACGTCGGGCGGCCCGAGCCGGGGGCGCTTCAGCGGTCTCTGCTCATAGCTGAGGAGCCCGAAGGCGGCCATGATCTCTCATGTTAGCCGGCGGAATGAATGAGGGTTGGAGCTGGAGCCGCCGCCTCTGAGCACCAGGGAGCAGCACTTTGCAGACAGACTCCCTCTCCGCTCGCTCGCCCGCTCGCTCGGCGCCGCGCTGCAGGCAGGAATGGAGCGGGTTGGCTGCGGCCGCTGCCCCGCACGCAGGCTCGCACCGCCCGGGCACCTTCGGCGGGCACCGCTGCGCTCCAGCCGCGGGACGCGCCGCTCCGGGGGCGGCGGCGGGGTGGAGGTCGGCCAGGGTCCTCGCCGCGTCGGCTCCCGCCACCCCCACCCTGTCCCCGGGGGGAGGAGCAGCTGATGAGAACGTGTGACTTTTTTCACCAATGGACCCAGACCCCCGCACCAGGGCGCAGGATGGGGTGGGGGAGGGGCGCGGGAGGGGAAAAACTTTTCTTGGCGCCTAGGCGGGTGGCTCAAGTGCTCGCCCAAGGCGAGGGTGGCCTCCTTCCCCGGGGACAGCCTGCGGCTCGGCCCGCCCCCGCCCCTCCTCCTTCTCCTCAGGGACCCTTCCCCGGCGCCACGCGCCCCACGGACCCCGCCACCTGGGCGCAGACCCCGCGGCGCGGAAGGGCGCGAGGCCTGGGCGGGGGAGGCAGGGATGAGGGCGGGAGGCAGCGGCCGGTGCCTCCTAGACGCCCGCCAGGCTCCGGTGGCGCATCCGCGGTTTGGGTCCCCTCGGCGGCTGCCGGCAGGCGCCAGGAGCAGGGCTGGCGGCCGGAGGGGGCCGTGCTCGCGGCGGCGCGGGGCCGACTTAACCCTTCGCTGCCCCTCCAGCGGCCGGGGAGGCGGGGGGCGGCGGGGAGCGCCGACGGGGACGGCCGCCCGCAGGCGTCGCGGGCTGGACCGGTGACCTGCCCGCCGCCCTGGCCGCCCGCAGCGCCTCCCCGCCCCCACGCCGGCAGTTTACCTGTTGGTCCCCGGCTAGCGGGCAGGGGCTGTCGCCGGCGGGGGCACTCCGGCGGCCGCAGCCTCCATGGCCGGGATGGACAGGGCAGCTGGACCCGATGGGACTGGTCAGACGGCCGTCTCGCCCGCACCGGCTCCGGGGCGCCGCGAAGTTTGCCGCTGACGGGGGCGGCCAGCGACGCCGGCTCGCCGCCGGCGTTCTCGCCCCCACGGCCCGGGAGCGCGAGCTTCCGAGTTGGCGGACGGCGGCGCGGCGGCCGCACTGAGCATGCCCAGCTCGGCGGCCGGACCGCGGAGGAGTTGGCTGCGAGCGCGCCGGGCGCTCCGATCCGCCTCTCCGGGTTTTCGCAGCCGCAGAGCGCGCAGCCCGCGGGCCCGGGCGCCCGAGCCGGCCGAGCGGTGGACTCGGCGCGGGGGAGGCGGCCTGGGGACCCCCGCAGGCCGCGGGCTGCGCCCTCCGAGCCGACCTCTCCTGAGGTCGCCGTGGCCTGGACCGGAAACCTCACCTGCGCCGAGCGCGCGGATGCAGTGGGAGGCGGCGGGCCGCCAGGGGACACGGTCATCAGCCGCCCGCGCTCCTCGCCTGCTGCGGGGCGTGGGCACCGAGATGCTGGGCCACCTGCCGCGAGCTCTGCGAGACCGGAGCCGCCCAGGCGGCCGGGCCTGTCCGGAGGGACCCCGCGGGAGGCCCGCCCGGGAGGATGCGCCCGCTCTCGGCCAGGAATGATGGCTGCCATTGGTGGGGCCTGGTGTCAGGATCCCGACAGTCGCAATCTCCGGTTCACTGTACCCTCTCTAGGCAGGGAGAGTGAGTCAGCTCGAGGAGTTCCGTGACTAGTTCAAAGCCCCAAAGCTAGCCCACCGCTGCCTGATCTTGTTTCTGACCCATCCGGAGTTGGAAGCACCGGGTGCCCAACCTGCCCTGGCCTGATTGTGTCAAGGTCCCCACAGCTTGAGGTATTTCCTGGACGCCCGGTTCCCAGTTCTTAGGATGATGCATGCAGAATCTAACCTGAAGCCTGGTGTACAGGCGCTCAGGAGACATTGGTTGGATCTGAATGTGTAGTTACCTCTGCTGACCTTAAGTGCAGGGGAAGGAAGGAGAAGGAGGGTCTGCGGTGAGGCAGACCTGTCGTGTAGGGCTTCCTTACTCAATCTGAGCAGGTAACTACTAGAGAACAGTTACCTCCCTGCGCTCGCCCTGCCGCCTCCGAGCCTTTCCTGATGTACTTTCCCACCCTGCCACAGGGACTTATAATACTCAGGAGTAATTAATGGCACCAGTTGTCCTGATACAGGCATCTTATCAAATCTAGCTCTCTTGTTTGAGAGACAGGACAGTCTTATTAGTGTCTAACTTTGTTAACTGAATCATCAAGCATGCCAAAGAGTAAGGAAATGGTGTAACCAACCCTCAGGTCCTCCTCTCCCACCTGTAACAAAGTTCTGCAGTTTTTTTGTTCCGCCTATCCCTCCCGCCAGGCCTGATTGACACTCCAATTAAAGACAGTTAGAATTCATTATTGCAACCCAGACTCGCAGCACGGGACCTGGCACATGCTGGGCATTCCAAAAAACGTTGGCAAGAAAGGGAGTGGATTTATGATCGCACCCTTGGTGGAACTTCAGGGATACAATGCGATGTTACTCAAACACCCTTCCTCTGGTGGGAGATGCACCCTGAGTTCTTCCCTATGACACAGAGGCAAGTGTCTCCACTGCAAAACTTTTGAAGCATTTAAAATCTCATCTACCCATAGGATTTTTTTTTCATGCTAGTGATTGAACCTAGGGGTGCTCTACCACTGAGCTGCATTCCCAACCTTGTCACTTTTTATTTTGAGACAAGGTCTCCATAAATTGCCAAGGCTGGTCTTGGATTCTTCTTCCTCAGCTTCAGGAGTACCTGAGATTATAGGTGTGCACCACCTTGTCCAGCTGCTACCCATAGGGCTTTTCTCTTAACATCAAAATATGTCAGTAGTGTGCCCTGGTGTTGGGAAGAAGGGTAAGGAATTTCCCTCTCCCTGTTCTACTTTTCTGAACCTCTCCCACCCCATTTTTAAACAGTCTGACATGAATTCTTTGGTTCCTTCAAAACAAAAAATAAGTAAATAAATAAATAAAAGTGACTGATATGCTGAGAAACTTCACCCAAATCATTCTTTTACTATGTGAACTACCCATGAACATTGGAGTCCCCGACCCGGGATTTGAGATCAATTCACCCTCACCTACCAAGTGGACTCTTGCCCTCACCCCCAGCCCCTGTAAGCCCACTTCTTTCCAGGTGTGGAATACCCAGGCCTTCCCTTCAGGTATACCCCCCTGTTGATGGCCCTTAGAGTCTGGATTCTTATCAGAAGCTGGCTCTCAACTCCTCAGGTTCAAGGTGATCCTTTGGCTCTTTCTGTGCCTGTAGCACTTAATTCTTCTCTTTTATTACCTCATCACTTATTGGCATGCATTCAAATATGTCACACAGAATGGCCTTGTTCCTCCATGCCTACTTTACTGTCTTACACTCCAAAATTAGTCTGCAAGCTGACACAGGGCAACTTAGCATGGTGGACTTAACCTGGAAGCCACTGTGTTGGGCTGTGCTTGAATTTTCCATGCAGGGCTGGCTGATGTAGCAGATAGGCACAAACTTCCCTTGAATAATGTGGGTCCCCTTGGGTCTAAGCCTAAACCTCAGTCTAGCAAAGAAGATGAACTCTGGGGCTGGGGATATAGCTCAGTTGGTAGAGTGCTTGCCTTGCATGCACAAAGCCCTGAGTTCAATCCTCCGCACCACACACACACAAAAAAAAGATGAATTCTGGGATATGAATTCTATAGCCATTGAGGGGGGAAAGTAAAGATGAAATTTGGCTGGAGAAAGATGAGTTATAAAACACTGCAAGCACATGGGACTATATCTTCAGGTTTCATGATAGCTCTCCAGGGCAGCTCTTGGGAGTTGACAGGTTTTAAGATGACCCCTTTCCTGGGTCATATCCATGGGCTTCTCAAAGATCCCTGAGCACGTGGAAACCCTTAACTGCTTCTGTTTCCTTCACAAGCCTTGGTTTCCAGTTTCTGCAAGGATGTGAGACACTTGGAACCAGTTTTGTCCTCCCCAGTACAGTCCCCTTCAGCTAGCTCATTTGCCTGCACATGCTCTAGGCAGACATCTCTCAACCAGCTGTCTCTCCTTGCCAAATGTGGCCACGTTCTGCAAGCCACAGTTCACCCTGGCAGTTCTCCAGTCTGGGTCGGACACTGTGTCTCAGGTACAGCCACTGCAGAGGACAAGTGCTGTGTGCCCAGCTTTGTTGTCCCCTCAAAGGTCTTTTCGTGAAGCCTGAGGTGAAGAATGGCATTTCTTTGGCAGGAGGCACAGACACAATCATATTTGCAGAGCAGATTTTGAATATGAGAATGGAGACTTGCCAAGAGCAGGGGAAGACTGTTTGCCTTCAGGATCTGTCATCCTATTATTCCCATTTCACAGATTAGCCGATAGACCACCAGAGGTGAAGCTGCTGACCCAAGCCATTGAGTCAGCAAGCGACAAAGCCAGACAAAACCTAGATCACTGATTCCCAACCTGTGCTCATTACTGTCCATGTGCTATGTGTTAATTATCATTTATATAACACACACAAAGATAAGCCTCGGAAGACAGTTCCGGTGTAAGAGAAGCAGAAGTCCTGACAGCTCACTCTGCAGAGCTGTGTGCTTCCACTCAAGTGGAAAGAAACAATTCTCAGTGTATTACTTGTAGGTGAAGTAATTAAAGTTGCCAGGTTTTCTCACGGGATGGATGCTTGTCCAGGTGTATGTATTACTGTCTTGCTAACAGATTGTCCGCAGGCAGCCTTGCTTAATTTCAGTTGTTCTTATATCCCTATTACATTTAAATATATTTGTGTTATGTCTACTTCTGAATCAAAGAAGAAAATTTCTTCTTTATTTTAGCCTCTTAAAGAAAAGGAAAACTGAAAATGACTTGGAAGGTGGGTATAAATTGTGGAATATTTCATCCAAATTGAGTTTTTAATAGCATCCTCATGCTTGTACAGATGAAAGAACGCAAGCATTAAGAGTCTCAAGTAGCAGTGACCAGCAGAATTATTGCTGGCCAAGTGTGCACTTTATAATTTCCTGGTAGCCACATTTTAAAAAGTAAAAAGAAATGGATGAAAATAATTTGAACAACATATTGTTTAACCCAATATAGCCAAAATATTGCCACTTCAACATGTAATCAATATAAAAAAATGTATCAATGAGATATTTTCTTTTCTCATTTTAGAATAAAGTCTTCTAAATCTGGTACATTTCATACAGCTCCTCGCATTTCAGACCAGTCACATTTCAGGTATTCAGTGGTCCCCTGTGGCTAGTGGCTACCAAATTGGCCAGCCCAGCTCTCTAAAGGAATGTTTCTGTCCTAAGGACTTTGTGACATATAGTATCTTGATAAGATTGCCAAGGAAGCAGCTGGGTTTCCAGATTAAGAAAACAAAAAGCAATGAAAGGAATAAACCGAGAGAGAATTGGAGAGGTAAAGAAGGAAAACAGAACTCAGGAGGACAGCGCAGACCACAAAAGCAGGTGGAGGTTTCAGAGGGGCAAGGACACAGAAAAACCTGAGGATTCGAAAGAAAGGATGAGAGGAGAGTTTGCTTTAGGAAACTAAGCAGCGACAAGAGCAAAGATTTAAACTCATTCCAGAGCACAGCAGCCTCTGCCACATTAAGGAAATGCAAGCCGACCGGTGGGTTTCTGGAGGAGACGCACACAGACTTTGGTCACTGTTCATTTGGGTCACATATGCAACTCTCAGCACCAGAATCTTAATTTGTTAGCTAATCCAGAATGGTTCAAGCTCTATAAGGTAAACAAATGCTAAACACAGTCAAGAGTCCAGTGGGAGATCAGAATGCAAGTTTACTGATCCGGGAAGTATACCTTTCCAGGGACTGAAACAGGTAAATCCATTTTTCAGATCACCCCTGGCTGGTTTTAGAGCTTGTCATAAAACTGGATTAGTTATGCAGAGTTTTGGTGAACAGAAAAGCAAAGTGAAGGGAGTTATAATCTCCAGGGAGTTCTCATTGTGATGGCTCCCAGGAGAACCCAGGCTCCTTGGGACAAGAATAGGACTGATGCCTGTCCATTGGGACCTGCCTTGAATACACGACAGGGCATGCCTTTGTAACTTGCCTCACACCAGAGGTTCCTGGGGGCCCACCAACATGTTTGGTTCATTTGTTTTGTTTTGAGCTCATGCAGTCTCTCCTGGGCTTTCTGGGAAGGCCTGCCTGCACTGTGTCCACACTCTTCCATGGCATCAATCTGTCATAGCTGAGGAGGACCCGCCACCTTGAATGTGGGTGTTGTCACAGCCCAACTGACCAGCTTCCCTCAGAGGGCCGGCTCCCTGACTGGCTCGCCTGACTGGCTCCTGAGCTTGTGGGAGCGGGATCCTGCCGCATGGAGACCTTTGGTAACCAGGCCTGGCTTCCAACTTTTCTGCTGAGAGAGAAAGACGCTAGTTTTGACTTACATGATAGATACCACTTTTTTATTGTTAATTACTAAAGAATCACATCGTCGTCGTCCGTTAGTTGCAGATTGTAACTTATCTGTTAGGAGCATAACATCTGTTACTAGTTTATCTTATAATTGTTAATCATGAAGTATTTCTGGGCTTTGAGAATTATTTCTTCTCCCAAGTCTAGAGGCATGCTCTTACAAATCCTTATATACCCTCTGCAGTCCAACAGAGCAAGAAAGCAAGAAAAACATTGGAATATAGATGACGTGTGGATATTATACAAGATTTGTCTTGACAGATTGAAATGGTGAGCTAAATGTAATATGATCACATTTTATTTAAGAATAAACTCTTTTTTTCCCTACCTAGTGGACATATCAAAGACAATTTGGTTATCTACTGTTTACTAAATCTAAAGTTTAAATTCTAAGCAATAAAAAATAAATGCAGCCAGCCCTTTGCTCTCAGTAGCATTTGGGGGATAGTAGTACACAGATCAATTACATGAATCCTTTCTATAATAGTATTTTTATTAGTGCTATTAAACCATTGCCCAGCACTCTCACCACCCTGCCTTTTCCCAGGGCTGCTAACAAATAGCAAAATTCACCTGTTTGGTTTGCAGCTGCCTTCGTTTCCTCTGCCCGCCCTCTGGCAGAGCTCCTGTCAGTTAGCCAAGATGGTCAGCAAGAAGACAAATGGAAAGACAAGCAGAGTTCCTATTAAGCCTTCAAATAGGACTTGACTGATCCAGAATTGACTGCAAATGATCTGATGAAGGCGGTAGCTTGAGCCTCTCCATCTGCCTCCGCGGTTTAGACTCAACTTGGTCCTCTCTGCTCCCGCCCCCACCCATCCGGGCTCTGTGTTCATCTTCTCGTCCAGTCTAGCTGCTCACAGCGTCTTCACCCCCGTCTGCTCCTGCTCAAGATGCCCTGAGTCTTATTCATTACTACAACCCTGACTGGCCCGTTTCCTGTTAGGAGAACTGAACCGGTGACCTAAGTATCCAGGAGTCAGGCGAAAAAGGAGGTTCTCTTGTCCACAATGGCAGTATGCAGATTTGCAGACTGAACATAAAACGTGTGTCTAGGAGAGAATGTTGCACATTGGGATGGAAAAGGGTGCAAATCAGCAACAGCCTGCAAGAGTAGGGAGTGAGCCGTCCAGGTAAATGAGAAGCAGCTGTGATAAAAGTGGAAGAAAGGGGCTGGGCGCTGTGGCGCATGCCTGTAATCCCAGCAGCTCAGGAGGCAGGAGGATAGAGAGTTCAAAGCCAGCCTCAGCAACGGGGAGGCGCTAAGCAACTCAGCGAGACCCTGTCTCTACATAAAACACAAAATAGGGCTGGGGATGTGGCTTGGTGGTCGAATGCCCCTGAGTTCAATCCCCAGTGCCAAAAACAATGACAAGAAAAAGAGAGAGAGAGAGAAGAAAGGGGCATTGGGGTGGTCTCGGTGCATGCCTTTTACAGTTAGGGCTGCTCTAATGAAGTACCGTCAACTGGTAGTTTAAGTGATACAAACATGTTTCTCATGGTTCTGGAGGCTGAAGTCCAAGATCAAGGTGCCAGTGGAGTCGGTTCCTGGTAAAGACCCTCTTGCTGGTTTGCAAGGGAGGGAGGGAGATCTTCTTCCGGGTGTCTTCTGATATAGGCATTAATCTAATCCCATTCACGAGGGCTCCACCCTCATGTCCTGAGTATCTCCTACAGGCCCCACCTCCAAAGACCACCACACTGGGGACAGGGACCCTCAGTCCCTACGAGTGCATGTGCGTGAGCACGCATATGGAAGGCGACACACTCAACTTTTCAATGGAGACTCAGTTGTTATTTCCATCCACATGTAACTGCAGGCATCACTATTTCTTGCTTTGGGTCATTTCTCACACACCAGCTTATCTACATGCCACAGTTGCTTCTCTGTTTAAAACCTAATGCACGGGGCTGAGGCTGTAGCTCAGTGGCAGAGGCTTGCCTCGCACATGTGAGGCACTGGGTTCGATCCTCAGCACCACATAAAAATAAGTAAACAAAATAAAGACACTGTGTCCATGTATAACTAAAAAATATTAAAAAAAAAAACAACCCTAATGCACAAGGTTAGCAGATTAATTTGTTGAAAATCGCCATTTTACCACATCACTCCTTGCTGAAAGTGCTCACTACTTTAAAAAAACAAATTCGAACTTCAGTCTCAAAATCATGGGCTTTCGCTAATGTGCTGGATGGGTCGGGGTGACATGGGCTATGCTGGGAGCCATTGGCCGGGGCTGCTCCTAGCTCCTCTCCTGCGGAGTTACCGGGATTCCACACCAGAGCTACAGGAGCACTGCGGGAACTTGGCTGCATCTGGAACTGTTCAGCCCAGACTGACTGAGAGGGCAAGCTCAACGCCACCATCTCTTTTTCTTAAAGGAGACTGCAGGTGCCCCAGAGTGGGAGCCTTCCCACATTCTGACTTGCTCAGGGATAGACCTGTAGGCAGGGAGGAGCAGGAATAAGACACATCCCCTTTTCTGTCCTGCCACGACACCACCATGGCCTGGCAGAGCCTGAGTCCCCCATTCTTTTAAGGAGCTGGGGACAGGTCTGGTGGGCCCGACCAGCATCCTCCATTATCAGCAGGCTGTGGCATTTCCAGGCAAAGAAGGATCAGAATAAAGAGGGAGTCCTACCTGCCACAGTGGATCCTAAGTGAAGAGGGAAGAGGGCAAATGTCCCCTTCCCCACCACGACCCAGGAGCCCGTTCAGGACATACCACACCCAGACAGGTGCAGTAAGCAAGAAAGTATGTCCTGATAGCCTGCAAAGCTTTGACTCCAATTGGATACAAAGGTCAATTAGGTAGTTTGGTTGCCAAAATCAGTGTTCTGGGCCAGTTCTGCCCTTCGATCTCCAGTGAGACTTTCCTGGATCTGGACCTGGATCTGCAGCCCAGAACATTCCAGGATCCTGGACAGGCGGAGGGAACCTAATCACACACAAGTGCGACGCTCCATGAAGTGGACCCCTAGACCTGTCACAGGATCTTTTTGGGTAGCCTTGTGAGAAAAAGGAAAGCAAGACCCTCCATTTCTTTGACATGTGTTTACTAAGCGTCCACGATGCTTTAAACGCTGGGATACGACAGTGCCATGACTCTGAGTTGATGCACTTACAAAATAAAGAAGAGACAGACAATTAAATAATCCCATAAACTGATATAAAATTGTAACAATGACTGGAGCTCCAGAGGCGAAGGACCTGAGTCCATGTGCTTCCAGAGGGTGACCACCATGGACACAAAGCTCCACCTGAGACCCAAAACCTCAGTAGGAATCAGCTCGGCAAAAAGGAGGGCAGAAGACATTTTAAGCAAAGACTCTGTGACCAGTGGGTGTAGATGAAAGCCAGCTTGCCCAAAGGAGAGAGCAGGGAGACCGTGCAAGGTCAGGCTGGGGAGTGAAGCGGGCCAGACCATGTCAACTAGTACAGGTCATTAAGGGTTTTGTCTTTGTCGTATAGAAGACAGGAGGCCATTGAATGGTTTTAAACAGAGGGATGTACTTGGGGGGAGGTGAACCCCTGTAATCCCAGCAACTTGGGAGGCAGAGGCAGGAGCATCCAAAGTTTGAGGCCAACCCGAGCAATGTAGTGAGATCCTATCTTCAAAATAATGTTGGTGGTTTTTTAAAGGGGGCTGGAGATGCATCTCAGTGGTAGAGTACCCCTGGGTTCCATTCCCAGTGCTATAATTAAAAAAAAAAAAGGAGAGCAATCAGACAGAGGGATGTCCCAGGAAGGCTCACATGATGAAGCAGAGCTCACTGTGTACACAGGTTGGAGGCAGCCATCAGAGCAGATGCGGGAGGAACAGGGAGAAGATGAGCACAAGTCCCATCAGGAAATGATGGCTGGCGGTGGTAGTGACAGAGCGGTGAACCCATCTGAGTGATACCTGAAATTAAACTGACAGAATTTAACACGATCAGATATGGAGGAGGAGATCGAAGAGATGGCTGAGATTGGCTCCTAGGTTTCTGGGTTGCAGAACATCAGTGCAGACGTCAGCCACCGAGAAAGAGAAACTGGGAGGAGAGCCATGCTTCTGGCACGGGGAATGGAGGGTCAGGGAGAGCAAGCATTTCATTCTGGACACAGTGACGAAGGGGAGGTGATGTGGTAGATTCCCAGTGAGCCCCAATTCTGGTATCTGAGCCCTTATGGAACCCCTTTTCCTCATGTGGTAGATGTAGTGTTTTGCTTCTAGAAGAAGGCAAAAATGATGTCCTGTCGGTTCTGAAATTAGGTTATAAGAACACTGTGGCTTCCATCTTGTCTACCCCCCCATCCCCATCTCTCTCAGGATCCTTGCTCTGGGGGAACCAGCTGCCAGGCCAGTGCAGAACCTCCCTGATAAGGGACCGTTGTCTCTGAGCAACAGCCAGCGAGAGCCTGAGGCCACCCACAGTCACAGGACTGGGCTTCGAAGGGCCTACTCCTCCTCGGAACCCTGAGATGAGGGCAGCCCCACCTACTCCTTGATCGCAACCTCCCAAGAAACTCCGAGCAGGCAGTTCTTACTTTGCCACCCCTGGATTCCTGATCCACAGAAACTATGAGGTAATAAAGTTCTGTGGTTGTGCCAAGTTTGAGGATAATCTGCTACAAAGTGATAGTTACCACAGCTCAGAGAAGACCAAACTAAAGATATGAACTTGAGATTTACGTGCATTTAAGGAGAGAGCATGGCGTGAAGGAGGAGACACTGTGGAGACACGGCTTGAGGCTCTCTCCGCTGGCCAACTAGAGACAGATGAGTCTCCAGAGGAGAGAGAGAAGGGGCAGCCAGAGATGTGGGAGGACAGAAGGAGAAAGTTGACTCATGTAGGTCAGTCTATAGAAGACGGTGTTTCAGAGTAGAGAATGGTCAGGTAAAAAAAAGCACTGAACTGGGAAGCCAGAATGGTCTGGACCGAGGTTGGGAGGTACGGAGATAGAGACGAAAGCCATGGACAGTTCTCTAGAGAATTTGACTTGTGCAGGTCAGAAGAGAGATCAGACCATAGCCGAGATCGATTAGGGTTGTTATTTTGTTTTTAAAGGAGAGAAATGTGCAGATGCATAACAACACTGAGAGGATTCTAAGTGAGAGAAAAAGATTGAATATTCAAGAGGGAAAGAAAAAAGTAAGGAATAATATGGTTTCCTGGAAGTTTAGAAGGGGCTCCCCTTAGACGGAGGTGGGGGAGAGCAGGAGAAAACGACATGCCGAGAGCCTTGGAGGGTTCCCGGGATGGCTCCTGTTTCCCGCTCTCTGTCTCTTTTCTTCTTTTCATCTCGTCTTCTGCTTCGTCTTTCTCTTTCCTCAGGGCTGGGGACACAGCCAGGCCTTGTGCCTGCTAGGCAAGCGCTCTTCCACTGGGCCACACGCCCAGCCCTCCTGCTGTCCAGGACAGTGTGAGGAGGGGATCTGCTCACGAAGAAGAATGGAGAAGTGAGGGTGGAGGTTTCAGGAAAGGCGAGACACAGTCACATGAGAAAATGAAAGACAGGGAGCTGTGTTCAGCACGAGGACCTCTTGGAAGTCAATGACCTTGAAGTGAGAGTGAAATCCGTCTGCCCCGTCGGGTCATGTTCTGCTGCTTGGATGCGGGTCCAGAGAAACTGCGGTTCTTCCAGGTGTAGAGCTCAGACAAATGGAGGCAGTAGAGGGACAGGGGGTCCAAGAAGGTAGAAGGCACGGGGCGTAAGAGGAGCCTAGAAATACTGTCCGCGACATACATGCTGGACGACAGGGGACGGTCAGTGGGCTAGGGAACACAGCACAAGTGGAGCCAGTGACACTGAAAAACTGTGACACCAGTTGAATAAACACTTGAAGGAAGACCAGCAGAGCAGCACTCTAGTCACAGCTTTGGAGGAGTAGCTCTGTAGGTGGTGACGTCCACGGAGATTCTGTGGGAGTTGGTGGCTGAGATTCTAAGGGTGAGGAAGGTGAGCACGTGGTTTGGGGTTCTATCCGTTTATTGTGGTGCTGGGGACAGAACCCAGGGCCTCACTTGCTAGGCAAGTGCCCTGCACTGAGCCACAGCCCTGCTCCCTTGGCTGTGGTCAGGCCACCCACCTGGACGTTGCTGTCATCAGACTGACGGGGGCTTCCGTACATCAAGGGGGCAGGCAACTGGTTTGCCATTGCTTATCTATGAAGTAAATGAAATGACTGCCGGCGGTGGGGCTGGAGCGAATGTCTAAGCAGCCGAGTGCACAAGGACACAGTTCTCACGGGGTGAAAAGCCCTTCTGGGTAAGGCAGGCCCTGCTGCAGACGCTGCTGCCCCTCTGCCCGATGTCTTCATCCTTTTCCCTCATTACTCACAGAGTTGTGGCTTTGTTCTGGGGCGCCGGCTAACTACACCCACCTTCCTAACTTACCTTGCCTCTAGGGTGGCCCTAGAACACTAGCCTATGAGGCACAGTTTAATTTTACTGACAATCCTGATGTTTTTACTTCCCCAATGCAGAAATTACCCCTTAGCTCCTTCTCTCTTCTTACCTGAACTTCAGACACAATGGCTGGGCCGCAGTGGCCATATTGTGACCAACAAGTTATAAATATGAGGAAAAAACAAAGATAATCACAGAGATGTGAGTCCTGCTTTTGACTGACACACCACATCAATACCAACAGTAATCTATATCCAGATTTCTGATTCTATGAGAAAAAACGAACCTTCCATAATGAAACTAATGTTAATTGACTTCTCTATTATATGTAATCTAGTGCATTTCCCATGGAGACACCAACCTACCTTGTTGAAGAAGGGGCATGAGAAATTAGTTGCCCCATGAGAATCCTACAGGAGAAGCGGCACCCTGGGGAAGAGACCTGCTTTCCAAGGTAGGAGGCAGGATGTGAGGGAGTGTTAGAGAAGAAATCGTTCAGATAGGGCAATTAGCTGGTTATGGAAAATAAGAAGGAGAGGAGAAGAGGAGGGGAGGGAGACGAGAGGACGCACAAGTCTCACAAGGACCGTAGGGGGAAGCAGACCAACCTGTGGGCGTGGACCCTAATCCCCGTGAGGGGTTTGGTCTGCAGGTTGCCTTGAGGGCAGAACCCTGTTGCCTTCTAACAGGAATTACCCCACTGCGCCGGGCACGCTGTCTTTCCACGTCCTGTGGAAGAGAGGGCAGTACACCCCTTTGACCTCTAGAGAACCCACATGCAGGTCCAAAGCTGCATAATGAAACCTGGCAGTTTCCCTGGATCCCCTCCAAACCTCTCCGGGGCGGGAACAGAGGCAGCCCTGGGTGGGGGTTGGGGCGCAGGCCACAGGGCCTGCCAGGACCGGCTGAGGGATCCATTTGTCCTCTCCTCTGGTAATTGGCCCACAAGGGCTGTTGTCTCCCCAAGGAGGCTGGTGTTCCCCTCCCTGAGCCCTTCTAGTCTCAGAGCAGAGTGACAGCCCTGTGCCTGCTAGATCATCCATGTTGCCATAGCAACAGGCTTGGCCCTGGAGCCGCGGGTCCGTGGCAAAATGATCAGGCCTATTTTAAAGGTTGTGGATGCAGGATTGACCCAGAATGCAGGCCAGGTGGGTGGATACGAAGGCCTGGAGCCGAGAATCTTCAGGGAAGGAATTTGAGCCCAAATAGTCAAAAGCCTGAAGAGTCTCGGGATGAGTATAAGCTAAATTCCATCAGCCAGCAGTGAAGCAGAAGGAGCAGAGTTCAGTCGTCACTTCTAAGGTGGACTTCACGGAGGGAAAGAGGGGGCCGGTGAGGGGTGAAGTGACCGTCAGGGGAGAAGCAGGCAAACCAGAGGAGACGACCTGCCGCGCCTTCTCCTTGGCTGCTGGCGCTCTGGTGGACACGGGCTGCCCTGACCTACCCAGCCATGTTTCACTGGCTTTCAACCCCTCCTCTCACTGAGTCAAGGAAATCCAACTCCAGCAGTATTCTGGGACCCCATCCTCAAGCCTTGCTCAGTCCTCCTACTTGAAGGAAATCCTCAGCATCTCTCTGTGGGCCCATAACCTGCACAAGCCATCCAGGACGTCTGACCAGTCTCCTCAAGACAATATGGCTCCTCACGGGCATGCCACGCTCTCAGCTGGCACTGGAATCCACAGCTCCGGCTGGGGCCTGGTGAAACACAAGCTCCCTACGGAAAGGATCTTGGAGAGTTCGTCTCTGTATTCCCAACACCGCAGCACAGAGTGTGCCACATAACAGGATCCTGATAGACAGTCGTCGAGGAAATAATTGATTGAATGGGCACTGACCACCTTCCCAGCCCTGCCCGCTCCGGGATCCTGGGCTCTTCTGAGGACACCTGCCATTGGTGCTGTCCTGGTCCTTCCAGGATAGACTCCTTCATAATCAAGACCTCCCACCCAGCTGTCACTGAGAACATCTGTGACCTGAGATTCCTGGTGGCTTTCACTGGGTGGACCCTTAGGCTCGATGCCAACAAGGACAATGATCTCAAATATCCCTTTAGCCACTGCAGTAGCAGCTTCTGCACCCTTGAGTGGAGAAAACAGCACGAGTCCACAGATCCTGACCTCTGTCTTGGCCTATTTCCCTTTCCGAGGATTGTCATCCTGAACTGGGAAGGCCTAGGAGACCTGTGGAATGGCCTGAGTCCCCCAGCCACACAGCCTAGAGGCAAAAAGTGGGATTATAATAAGGTGATCGCCTTCTGATCCGCAGCTGAAGAAGTGCAGAGCCTCTCCCAGACACACCGTCCAGCACAGTGTATGAACACACTTACAGCACTCAGCGCTACCTGGAATCACTTGCATGGTACCTGTTTCTTGTCTGTCTTTCCCACAGAACATCTCCCTTGCTGTCAGGGCTTTGTCTAGTTGGCTCACCAGTTAAATACCAGGTGTCCTGCGCTATCGCATGGGCGATGCATCCCTATGGCCGTCCTCTGAGCGGGCCCTCTGTGTGCCTGGTGTCCATTACCCCTTCACCAGCTCCACCTCCCCGGCATGGGTGTTCCTCTGACACCCGCCACACTGTGGAGGCGCTGGTACTTCCTTTGCTATCAAACCCCAGTGCCAGCTCTCACCCCTATCTGCCCAAACCACACTGCGCCAAGGAGGCTGTTGGCGGGGCCCACGCCGCGCGGCCAGCCCTGATAGCACACCAGTGTGCGGATGCCGGGCGGGACTGCCCACCCTCTGCATTACCCACATCCCCAGACAAGGCTGTGCTGGTCTTCCAGATAGTTATAAAAATAACCCTCTTTGTTCTTGGCAGTGACCCCCTTGCCTAGGAACCCAGCACGAGCCCACCTCGCCAACAGGAGCCAGGCTGCACACGGGCACCTGTGGACCAAGCTCAAGTGCGTTGTCTTATTCACCATCTGACTGTTATCTGTGGGGGTCCCTGATTCCACTTTCCACAGTCCCAGGGAGCGTCTCTGCACCTGCCCCCACATGCCCCAACGCGTCTGGACCTCCTGCGGGCGCTGTGCAGGTAGCAGCTACAGCGTGTTCACCTCGTGGGCAGGGAGCAGCCACCCAGGGCTTGGGCTTGGAGAGCTTCTGGGAGAACAGAGAGCGAAGGGCAGATATTCGCTCTGTGTGTGTGGGACGAGGCCTGGGAGGACCCTGGGATGCCTCTGGTCACTGGAACTCACTCCCCTCAGGTCCTGCTGGAACAGAACCCCACTGCCCCGCGTCTCTGTGGGAGCCAAGAGTTGCCTCTGAGTATTTCTGCCTTTCTCCTTTCTGAGCACGTGGTGGACACGATGGTCGATTTTGTGTGTCATTGTGACTGGCTCAGGGGTGTCCATCTATTTGGTAACATCTTACTTGGGGGTGAGTCTTGGAGGGTGTTTCTGGATGAGATCACCACTGGAATCCATGGGCTGAGTGAGCAGATTGCCCTCCTTGACGTGGGTGGGCACCATCCAATCTGTTGAGGACCCGAATAGAATAAAACGCTGAGTAAGAAAGACTCGTTTCTCTCTGCCTGCGTGTCTTCCTGCAGGGGCATGTCTTCTCCTGCCCCTGGACTTGGACTTGCCTGGGACCTCTGCTGTGGGCTCTCTTGGTTCTCTGGCCTTCTGTCTGGTCTCCAGCTTGCCAACTGCAGGTCTTAGGACTTCTCGGTTTCTCTGGAAATCCCAGACTAAGCCGGAGGATTTCACCGCATGGTCCTCTGTGGATGGGTGATATCATAGGTCAATTCGTGAGACTGACTTGTGACATGGTGCAGAGCTCCAAGTGCAGGGGTGAGACACGTGGGACTCTCCCTCTGGCTGGATGAGTCAATGTGACAAGAAACTGGACAGCTGAGGGGGTGTGGTGGTGGTCACGGGGGCATGGGGCTGTAGTACACTGGGGAATCTGTAACCATCTACCGCCTCTGGCAACCCAGGTGGTGGCGGCTTCATCAACTGGGACCCCGAGGGGCTTGGAGGGGCAGAGCCCCACCATTGTTCTCTGGAGATGGACATGGAGATGGGATGAGCTCAGCCTCCAGATCTGAGCCCCCGAGGCTCAGGTCCTGGCCAGCACTCCTGACCTACCCTCACTGGAGCATCTCCTTTCTTTTCTCCTCTGTTTTTCTTGACAAGTGACGGATAACTTCCAAGAGACTCTTTAAACCTTTTCTCCTGGCCAAGAGCTTACGGAGGGCTCCTCAGCCAGGAAAAATTCTGAAAAAAAAAAATCACAAAACTGCAGGTGGGACAGCCACTGGGTTCCGCCCTCACTCCTGTAACCTAGGAGGCTGGGGTCGGGCCGCCGTCCATGCGGACAGCACTGATTTTCTGTGAAGCAGAAATAACCGTTATAAATGTCTTCCTTCAGTCTGGTGGGAAAAGAGCACCTGCGTCCTCCACCGGCCCGTCCCCCACCGGCTCCTCCTCTCTGGAGAGTCAGTGATATGGTCAGCATCCGGGACTTCCTGGGCCGGGTCTTAGAGGTCTGTGCACAGGCGCCCTCTCACTTTGGTGCATGTTGATCAGAGTGAGACAAGAACTGGCCCTTAGGGTGGGCTACTGTCCCCTCCCTTTTTTTTTTTTTTTTGTGACAGAGTCTCACTGTTACTTAGGGCCTTGCTAAGTTACTGAAGCTGGCCTCAAACTTGTGATGCTCCTGCCTCAGCCTCCCGAGTCCCTGGGATGACAGGCCTGCACTGCCTGGCCTGGCACCCGCTGGCTTTTCACCTGAGCTCATTTTGATGTCGTGATTAAGTGTCGTGATTTCTGTAGGCTTAGCTAAACCAGAACTGTGTTCTCCAGACTGCCCTTCCACATACACTTGAGTCTACACGGACCTATAGGCATTTTGTGCAAGATTTGGACGGTGCAAGAGAAACGACCTTGTCCTCCCTGACACTCAGCAGGTCGGTGCCGGGGAGCCAGGCCTCCCTGCACCTCACAGGGTTGAGACTGGCTGGCTCATCCGCATGGCTCCGTGTGGCTGCCGGGACCCCGGCCTCCCCAGCTCCTGCCAGGCCCTCCTCCGCTGCTCTGACTTGAGTCGGGCGCCTGTTTAGCTCTGTGACAGGCCCCAGTTCCCCTGCAGGACTCCCTACGGTGGCAGCTGGAGGTTTGGAAGTGCTGGAAAGTGACCTTGGTTTCAGCTCCTCCCAGAGGTTTCCACCCATCCTGGCTTCTGCCTCGTCACATGCAGCCTCCCTTCCTGACGCCTCTGCGAAGCCAGGGCCAGCTTCGGAGGCAGGGCCGGCAGCTGCACGTGGACAGTGCTGCAGCTCCCGCAGTTGGTCAGATCAAATCCCCACAATCACGTAACTGTCGCTCCTCACGCTTCTGCCTCCCTGACTGAGACCTGACTGATACACACACCTGCTACTAGGGGGCCTGGGTTTAGTTTCCTCTCATCTTTATTGTTTCCCAGCTTCCTCGGGAATCACTCTAGGGGGCCGGATAGCTTGCAGGTGGGTCAGGCACTCCGGGGTCCTCTCCTTCACATTTATTAAAGTGCCCCAGGGCACTGCAAAAGATAGAAATCGGAAAGTCCTTAAAATGGCTGAAAGAGCCCACGTTAACTCATCAGCCACAGGATGAACGAGGCCCAGGATGCTGTGTTCACATCTGAACGAACAAGAACAGCAAGGAACCCAGAGGCTGAGCACAGAGGTGGAGACTGCTTCAGGCCTGGTCACTCCGCCGTCATGCGTTAAACAGCTAGCATGTGTCAGAGTCTGCCACTACAGAAAATAATAAAATTAGCTGACATTTGAAGGTTTATTTTATATTATGCAGTTTTCTAAGGACAAAGGGCGTAGGAAAATGCTAGGCTGAAGCATGCAATGAACGCTCTATGTTATCATTGTCGGTGCTTTCGATGCAGCAGCATGCAGGGCCCTCGGCATGACTGTGCAGCAGTGAGTGCGGTAGACGCCGCACCCCCTCCCTTGCCAGGCAGGTGCACCCTCTCCCAGCTGCCACATATGTTGGTAGCTAAGAGTTTGCAGCTCCTCTTTCTCCAGGGAATTGCCTTCAATCCTTCAGGAGTCAGTCACCTGGGGAAATTACCCCCAGCACCAATCCTGGGGGACCATCAGCTGCCAATGACTGAGGAGCTCAGAGGCATGAAGTTAGCTCTTGCTGCGAGGTAGGGCTGCCTCGCTGCCCAGCTCAAGAGCTCCCTGTGGATTAGACGAAGCTGGACCCTAGAGGACACCACGCCCTATTCCCTCCTTCCCTGCCCTGGCCTTATTGCCTCCCTACCTTTCTCCTGATATGCTCTACCAATCAGCCACATATCCCCACAGACCCTTCTTCAGGTTCTGACAAGGGAACCTACCCACACACGCACAAACACACACACACACATGCACACTCGCACGTGTACACACGCATGCACCCATGTGACACCCTTACCACAGAATCCCTTACAGGTGCTGAGAAAAAGGAATGTATAGACTCTCTGGTCTAGGGATGTATCTGTTAATGGAAAAACACAACATTTTGGATATTTGAATCATACACATATATTTCTCCATATTAGTGAAATTATTTTTATGTTTCTATACAGGAGGTTTAAAAACAAATATATAAAACCTGATACATATCAATATCGTTAAAGGATATTTATGTACCTCAGAAAATAAAAACGGTGTTGTGTGAGGCTAACCTATAGTCTGATGAAAAGAAAATATAAAGCTGCAGGTCATTTAGGAAAGCAAAATACCCAGGTGAGATCTCTGGCTGTTGGCCTGTTCTTGAATTATTAAGCGAGTTTCCTAATGACTGAACTCCCACGGCCTGAGTTCCGAGGCTCTCCTCCAGGCTTCCAGGGACGCA
This sequence comes from Xerus rutilus, assembly GCA_028644305.1. Lineage (NCBI taxonomy): Eukaryota > Metazoa > Chordata > Mammalia > Rodentia > Sciuridae > Xerus > Xerus rutilus. The sequence continues at coordinate 1,239,064 of CM053409.1, read as the reverse complement.
TCCTCTCCTTTCCCATCCTTCCTTTCCGTCTGCTGAGAGCCATGAAGTTGGGCCCCTGAGCCCAGAACGGAGGTGACATGAACACACTCCTGGAGCCCTGGGTTAGAATTATGGCTTTATAAACTTCAGGCACGTCACTTCTTTGCGCGTGGGTCATAGCTGGGTAAGGGGAGGGGACATAATAGCTTCTTGTCAGGATTTTGGCGACGAGTACCAAAGGCAGTGCTGGCACGGCACTGGCCCAGCCCCAGAGAGACCAGGAGGACGGTGGACGATTCCACCGCTGGCAACCAGCAGGCGGTGGGGACTCCGGGCAAGAGCCGCTGTCACTGCATGCCATGGCTCAGCAGCCACGGCAGCAGCGCAGGCGACCCAGTCAGCCTTCCGCCACACGCCGTGCACCTGCGCTGCTGTCCCCAGCCTCGAAGCCGTGGTGGCAGGAATGTTGGTGGGCACACTTGAAGAAAGTCCCTAATGTCGTGACCCTTTACCCTTTAAACGCATTAGAACGTGCCTCTCCAGGCAGGGACGTTCTTCAACGCGTGTACCCACCACAACAGGATCAGATTCAGCAGGTCTGACACTGGTCCATGGCTTACATTCAAATTTTCCTGTTGTCCTAATGATGTCTGATGGCTTTTTTTCCCCAACCCAGGATCAGATGACATGTAATTATCTTTTTGTTGTTGTTGTTCTATATGAGAATTTTTTCTCTATTTCATGATCGCAAAGATTTTCTATTTTCTTTTAGAAGTTTTATAATTTTAGTTCTTATTTTTAAGTCAATGAATGGATACTTTACTTACTCAATGAGCAATAATCCATTAGCACGGTTGTTTATTTGACACTCATATTGTCTCAGTTTGGTACAAGCCCTATCAGGTCAGCTCCCATGTTAAGCTGCAGGCCTGAAATTCCAGTGGCTAGGGAGGCTGAGGCAGGAGGATCTCAAGTTCAAAGCCAGCCTCAGCAACTTATGGAGGCCATAAGCAATTTAGCAAGAACCTGTCTCAAAAAATAAAGAGGGCTCATATGTGCCTCATAATGAGTAAAGTAGTATAGCACCCCTGGGTCAATCTTTGGCAAAAACAAAAAACAAACAAAAAACTGACTCTCTTAAATTTTTAAAGACTTCCTTACTTCTTGGAACAATAAGATGTCCAGGCTCCTCTTGTACTGTAGCTGCTCCAGCCTTGAAATCAACCAGTTTTTCCAGAGTCCTCATTTTTTTTAGCGTGATTATCTATCTATCTATCTATCTATCTATCTATCTATCTATCTATCTATCGTGCAGCTCTGGGAACTGAACCAGGGCCTTGTACATGCCAGGATGCTGGGCACAGGCCTTACCACTGAGTGAAATTCCTAACACAATTTTTTGTTTGTTTTTTAATTGTGACATTTTAAAACCAAGATTTAAGTACTAGATTGCTCAATTTTATTGGGGTATTACTGCTTCTAGGTTCTTTTAAAAGACAGAGCTAGGGAAAAAGTATCTGTCTATATATCTGTCTATCCATCTAGATCATTCTAACTCCCATACAACAAGTATTTCAGGATTCTTTCCATTGTATGATTTCCTATTTGTATCTGTATTCTCCCACCTCAAGAACTCTGGCCCTCAACATCACATACATTTAATTATTGGCTTAATCCTATAGTACACAAAATAGTTTCAAAATTGTGTAAACACGGTCTACAAAAAGCAAACCAAATAAAAAGATTTTAAGATTTATTTAAATAATTTTTTTTGCTTTTAGATTAAGGGTATTTAATCAAAGTATTATGTTTAATTAGGCTTAAATTCTAATGTATAAATCATTTTCTTTCTTTCTTTTTTTTTAAATTTTTTTAGTTGAAGATGGACACAATATCTTTATTTATTTATTTATTTTTATGTGGTGCTGAGGATCCAATCAGGCGCTCTACCACTGAGCTACAATCCCAGCCCTCATTTTCTTTCTTAATACTAGCTATTTTATTAATTTGAAATATTGTTAATTGATCTCTATTTGCATTTAGTTTTTATTTTTCTCACACATTTATTTAATTTCATTAAATACATTTTTTTAGTTGTCAATGGACCATTATTTTATTTATTTATATGTGATGCTGAGAATCAAACCCAGTGCCTCACACATGCCAGGCAAGTGCTCTACCACTGAGCCACAACTCCAGCCCCTAACTTCATTTTAAAATGTGTTAAATATTCTATAAAACTCTCCTAACTGGTGTTCTCAGGGAGGCCGCTAGTTCTCTCCTATTCCTTCCTTTCTATTCCCGTCCACCATCTGTTGGTGTCCAATGTGCATTTCTGGTTTATTCTCCCCATATTTCTGTCCCTCCCACTTTCTGGGGTGCGTATGTTTCTGTGCTCGGTCCCGCCCGATGCTGGGGATTGAACCCAGGAGCGCCCTACCACCGAGCTATGACCCTAGCCGCTGTTTGTTTTTTATTTTGAAACAGGGTCTGACTACATTGCCAGGCTGGCCTTGAACTTGGATCCTCCCGCCTCGGCGCCCACCCCCTGGCCCCGGGTAGCTGGGCATGCAGGCAATCGCCGCCACGCCTGTCGCTGTACTTTTGGAAGAAATCAGCCTTCTCATCCACGGGCGTAGGACAAGCACCCTGTGGTACTGGCTTCTCCCAGTTGGTAACGTGCCCGGAAAGGCCCTCGGTCAGCTCCTGGAGATCTCCGGAGTCACTTCCTAGCTGAAGCGCTCTGCAGGTGTGGATTGCATAGTTATTACACCAGTGTGCACACCCGGGCATCTCGACTGTAATCTATTTTGCAACTGCAAGTGATGGCTGCAATAAACAACCCTGGCCTGGGTATCGCTGTACCATTAGAGGTGGCGTCGGTGTGGACACTGAAACCACAGAGTAATTAAGATAGAAGTTTAATATTAGAATCACTACGCCTGGTAGAATAACGGCAAGATGCGGAGATCGCGCACCTCAGCTTGCTTTAGGCGGGCAGCCTCCTTCTCCGACGGGACCGACAGCAAGTCTCGGCCACAGCCGGCAAGGATGCACAGACAGCCGTCGGCAGGCGGGCCTGGCTGAGCTCCCAGACACCTCCTTTACAGACAGAGGGCCCCTGGGTTTGCCCATCCCTGCTCCGCGGGGACACCCTGCGGCGGAACACGTGGCCGCAGCCTGCGGTGGCCGAGCTCGCGGGGCGGAGCAGAGCTCCGCACGGTTGCCAGGCAAGCGGCGCGCAGGCACCCAGAGGCAGCCCGGGCCACGACAGCCAGGGCCCCCGGCCACGGGTCACGAGGCCGGGGCTGGGGATGTGAGGCACTGCCCGCCCAGCCCGCTACTGCGGACCTCGGGGGACCGTGCGGCCGCGGGAGGGGCCAGCACCGCACCGGGGCCAGATCTGCCCTTCAGCCGCAGCGTCCCTCCTGCGCCCTCTGCTGGCAGCGCGCCGCGCGGTGCTCTCGGGCACGTGCCCGGGATCCAGTCCCTCGCACCAGCGGGCACTGCAGGCTAAACCTGAAGGGGCGAGTCTCCAAGGGAGATTCACAACAGCTGGATCTGTGGCTGCGGGAGGAAGTCAATATTGTGCTGGAGCCGGACACGTTTGTTTCTCTAGGCGCTGTCATCCTGCCTGGCCGCGGAGCGCAGGACAGTACCGGTGCTGTTAGCACTGCGCGCAGTCCTGCCTCGGCAGTTCTAACGTTAGTAAGGTTGACATCTCTCACATGCAAAGTCTTATTATGATTAGTTCTTTGCGTCTTTCTTCCTTTTTCTATAGGGTCACTAAGTTCGTTCTTAACTAGCATAAAGCAGGAAAATCATCCATCTACCTGTAACTGCATATCGCTTGTAAAACAAAATAGTTCTGTACAACTTTTTTGTTGTTGTTTTCTCCTAAATTAGAGACCAAAGTTCAAGTCTAAGTTCAGTTTATTTCCATATTTATTGCATCTTTTCCTTCCAGAAAACCCCTGGAGCTGGGGTGGGAAGAATAGGCCTTCCCTCCCTGAGCTTAGGTGGTAATGGGAAATCACCTCTGTCCGGGATCCCTGGAGACAGTAGAAGGTGGCGACTGAAAGGTGCGTTAGGAGGGCGGGGGCCAGTTCTGATGCTGCCATTTCAATACTTACCTGTGCAATGTCGGGTGAGTTTTTTCTATCTACGTGCCTCAGTTTCTCAAGGTAGACACAATATGTGTCTCATAGAGTTACTGTGAGAACTACATGAGTGGGTATATGCTTACCCAGCATGCTCCAATACCTGGGTTCCATCCCCAGCACCAGAGAAAGAAAACAACCATGGCTAATAATAAATGATAATGACTAGTGACAAAATGACAGAAATTTTACAGAGTGCTCTGGTAGCATGTATGTACTCTTTACAATTTAGCTGAATTTAAGTGTATTATGACTGTCTTCAAAAATATTTAAATCAGAGCTGAGGATACCAGTCAGTTGGTAGAGTGCTTACCTCACAGGCACAAGGCCCTGGATTCAATCCCCAGCACCACCACCAAAAAAAAGAGGCACATTTAAATCATATGCAGTACATTCCGTTTAATAAGGTAATCTATAAAGTTTTTCATATGAATTGAATTGATGAAATAGAAGTAAATGCTTAAATAAATAGAAAAGTCACAAATATAGACACCATCAAACTGGTATTTGGAATTGTTAGATACATAAACAAGGAATTTATAAAAAATGTGACTGTAGAATTCATGTACTATTCCCATCCATTGATGCTTTTAGAACTCGAAGCTATGGATCAAACAGGAAAGGACAGTTGAATTGGAAGATCTGTTGATAATTTTCTTTACGTCTCTATTTGTTACATAATATACACTTAGAAATAAATGTTGAATTTAAAAATCACACTTAATTTAAAATATAAAGTATCAAAAGTTTAAATACATTGAAGATGCTCAATTCACTATGACATAATGTAATATAACTCTTACTTAAAAGAAGTCAGCAAAAATAGCCTAGGAACTATGATCTGGAATGTTCCAAAAATGCAGTAATATACACAGCTTTAAAGAAAACATGTTTTATTTTACCTTATTACAATTCCAGATACAATTTTAGGGAAATTCATACAAGCCAGAAAAGAAAAAAAGAATAAATGTCACACATAATTTTATAAGCTGTTTTTGGATTGTTCTGTTGTTTTAAAACTTTAAAATTATTTCCTGGCCTTCCGCTACCTGGAGTCTGGTTCCCAGCACAGGAGGGCTTGTGCCCCAGGGCTGTGGGAAGCAGCTGTGTTGCTGGTTTGCTCACTCGCGGGTGGAAGATGGCCCTGCTCTCTGGGCTGAAGACCTGGTCTATAAAATCTACTGTGGAGTGTTGAGCTCCGGTATCCCTGGAACGGTGGTGTATGGCCATCTGAGGATCCAGATGACTGTGCTCAGCACCGTGTGAAACGCAGACTGTACCTTGTAAAGAAAAAACATTGGATTATAACCTCCAATGCTTTTCCTCTTGCACAGATAAGGAAAGCTCGTTGGAATGTTGAAGAACTTAAAGGCTTGTCTTGTCTTAAAGAAAACTGATGTTCAAGACCACACTTGCAAAACATTATTACTTGGATGATTATCTGGCTTAAAAAGTGCCTTTTTTCCTGAAAAACTTTTTCATGCTGCTCTGTTTGCTGAGCAGGGGCTACTATGAATTCTTCTTATTTTAGTTCCATAATGCATTTCGATTTTCAATTGAATTTGGCAGAAATGTATTTGAAGAATAAATTTTCCAGAACATATTGGCTGAATACACCTCTAACTAGCTCTGATCTTGGCTCTTGCTGAGGACTGAGGAGGAATCCAGGGAGCACCCTAGCCATGCACTCCTTCCTCTGACATTAGTTCCACTAGGATGCAGCTCAGTGGACAAGGCTTCCAACCTGTGTTCACGTTGCTGGTTTGAGAATAGCTAGGGTTGTGTTGAGATGCGTCAACCAGAGCTTCTTGTGTTATGTGCTGAAGATCTTAAGTAGATTTAGGTCTTTGAGTACGTTTTCCCTCGTCATCTTCTCCTGATGCCACCTGTCATTATTGGTATAAAAACCATGTCAGGGACTTCTTAAATATGAGAGTAAAAGGAAATACAAGTTTAAAGCGTCACAGTGCAGGCTCATCCTCCAAGGACAGTTTTTTCTGGTACATATTTAATTGAATCAAAGGCTGGTGCCCAGCAAGCACCATTTTGATATATTCTATTTAAGAATTGATTGCATTTCTAAAAATTTGTGAATGATATTAATATTCAAAGAAGAGTCACAAGAGACCATCTGCAGTTGGACACAAAGCAAGTTTTCAAGGAATGACTTTCAGAAACACTGCCCAACAGTTTTATATCTTTCTGATGAGGGTGTAAATTGGTAGAACTTCCCTAGGAAGCAATTTTGTATTCCATAATATGGTGTGTTATTAATTCCATCTGGGAATTGATCACAAGGAATGATAAGAGGCATGAACATGTTTGTGCAGAGGTGCTTGCCGTGTTCATTGGTATAGTGGCGAAAATTAGAAAAAGAACTTCACTGCCCCCAGAGGGGACTGGCTGAGTGGACACACTCCAGCACACAATGGTGTGGCAGAGACGGCTGGCTGTCAGGCTCCACGTCCTCTTGTTTGTCATGAACAGGCCGTAAGTTGTGGCTGGCAGTGTGCTAGTTAATGCTGCTGGATTCCGTAGCTTCCTTGTCCAAATGGGGCCAATGAGAGGAAAGCAGGAGTCCTTGGGTGGCCCTTTCAAGTGCCTGGGCTGCTGCTGGACCCAGATGTCTCCATCACTGATATGATTGATGGCTGAAGCCCCGGTAGCCATTTGGGAACCAGGAGAGAAAAGCCAGGAGGCTGTGGTGACTGCCATTCTGGTAGCCTTGAACCACCGTAACAAAGCCATCCAGCAGTGACTGTCTCCTTCCAGATGTCTCATTATGGGAAAAACCCACTACACATTTATGCGAGTCAAACTCTGTTAGTAGCAGGCAAACACAGCTCCTGACACAGACAAGACGTCACACGACCGTTTAAAATTGTCTTTCTGAAAGAAAAAAAAGAAAGAATAAAATATTAAATGAGAAGTCAGAATATAAAACTCTAGATGTGGCATGTCCTGCTTGCTCTAAAATTATAATATGCATTATATATGAATAAATAAGACTATAAAATACACTAAAACATTAACCGTGGCTTTGTTGGCTTTTGTGGGTTATTTAGTATCGCGGTGATTAATGCTTTTTGTTTTCTAAATCTTCAACATTGAGATATTTTTAAAAATGTTTTTAAGAGTGCCCAGTACATGATTACATGAGTATAAATTGGCTAAAGTGCATTTTTTAGAAAGAAATGGATCAACATAGATTAAAAGCTTTTATAGTTTTTCTTTCCCCTCTGTGATATTAATCTTTGTAAAATAATATGAGACTCAAAGAATTATGCACAGTGATGTTTGCTATAAGATTATGTATGATGCAGGTCCTGAAAAACAGAAACAAACTCTGCATTAGGAAAGGGGTTGAAGAATGGCGTATCCACCGTTGTGATGAGTACTCAGAAGTCGTTAATGAGAGCAGGGGAGAGAACATTTTGGAACTGGCTTCAGAGCTGTTTCCATAGCCCCCAATCCCCACTCACTGAAGGAACTGGAAGGGAATATAAGTGGGGTGCAGGGACCTCTGGTTTAGAAAACATTAACAGCCTCAATTAAAATTAAGTTTTTGCCTGAGTCCACAGTAAGGAATAGCTTTGTTGGGAAAATAGGGGGTTTTTCTAACTTTGCTAATGTGCCGGGAGCTGAACCTGGAGGAGCCAGCTCCCCGGTTCTTGTTGTCTGCCATGGTCACGGGACCTTGAGTCTGGCAGCCGCAGTGGCAGAGCCGTGTAGCGATGTGGGGTGGGCTCTCTGCGCTCCCCTTTGTGCTCAGAGGAGGAGCTGCTTCTGTGTGCTCTGTGTCACAGGCTCTGGCTCCCATGCCTGGTGACAGCCTCCCATCCAGCTGCCCATCTGCAGCTCTCTCCGTCCTGCAGCCAGGTGGGCAGTGGAGGAGGGAGGCTGGTAGGCAAAGGTCCCAGGCCCTGGTCCTTTGAGGAGCCATCTGCAGGCGCCTCTGCCTGGGCTCCCCAGCCGGATGGAGTCCCAGGTGCCCTCGGCAGGGGCCACTTCAACCACACACCTGGTGTCAGCTTTCTTTCCTTGCTCCTTTCTTACTTCTTCCCTATTTTCCTTCTTTTTAAAACATGATCTAATATTTTATTTACTGAACTTTTTGAAATATGCCAAAATTCTCATGGCTACTGGAACTTTCCATGCTAGCGTTCAACATGACAGATTTCTACCAAATATATTGTGATGTTGTACTCTCCTTTCACTCTTGAGGAATCAATGTATGAAAATCAAGTTTACGTGGTGAGATCAGGATATAAATATAAGGTAAATATCAAATAATATCATATTTCTGGTTCATTGGAAGGCACAAGAGTTGTGACAGTCATGCTTATGAAATTTGTGCTGTTAATAACCAATAAATATAAAATATTATAGCTAGAATTAACTGCAAACAATAGTGTCCCTGATTATGTATAGTAGTGTAGTCTCAATTGTGTCTAGGAGTAAAAATGAATAGCAAGTATACTTTATCACAGGTCTGAGGCCAGCCTTGGCAGTTTGGCAAGGCCCTCAGCAACTTAGCAAGACTCTGCCTCAAAATGAAAAATAAGCGCTGGGCTGGGGCTCAGTGGCAGAGCGCTTGCCTAGCATGTGTGAGGCACTGGGTTCGATTCTCAGCACCACAAATAAATAAATGAAGTCCATTGACAACTAAGAAAATATAAAAAAATAAAAAATAAAAAATGTCTGGAGATATGACAGTGCTAACACGCCCCTGGGTTCAATCCCTAGTTCCAACAATCAAACAAAGAAACAAAAAGAGCATCTATTTGAATACATGAGCAGAAGGATGACCATTATAATGAACCCAAACCTCCATATTACAGAATATTTACTACATATTTCTCACCTATATTTTCTCAGAGGGGCCAAGGATTATTCAAATGATTAGGTTTTTGTAGCTCTGTGGCACCTGCCTCATTTTGGCTTGTTTATTTCCATTTCTTGGAATCACCTCCCAAGTAAATGACGTGCTCTCAACCCTTACCTCAGTCTCGGTTTGTAGGGAAAACCAAGCAAGACGGATGGAGTGGAGGCAGGAGAGGAGAGAGAGAGGCACAAACCCACTTCCCCAACCTCGGGAGTCCAAGGTCGTTAAGAGCGAACCCATTTCCCTGGGATAGCTGACCAACATTAAAAGCAAATTAGAATAAAAAAGAGCGCCACAGAGTGCGGCTGTGGGCAGGGTGAATGTGGCCTCAGGAATCCTGCTGCGCACGTGTGTTCCTGTAAAGAAGCACATACAGCCTGCTTTTCTTTGGGTGCATTGTAGCCCCAAAAGCTGGAAGACCCCGGATCATGGGCCACAGGGGCCCCAAGGAGTTTCTGTTCTGCTGCAAGAAAGTCATCCGTACACTTTAAGGATCATCAACAACACAGAAGCTACCTGTGAACCACTGTTGTCAAGACTGAGACTGGGAGGAACGGGGAGGATTCTAAATGTCGGCTGCGGAGGGATTTCAACTACAGAAGAGCATCATTGAAATGAAGATCAGCTTCATTCATGCATCTCCAGCATTATGCAGTCAGCAAATTCCAGAAACGCCATAATTAAAAGGCACTTAAAGTGGGTGTTCTCACATGAAATAAGGGAATAGCAGGAGACACATTTTAATAGACTGGAAAAAACAGCTCTTTTTTTTCTCCTGGCTTTTTACATGAATTTGAACAACACTTAACAACTGGACTTATGGGGAGAGATCTCCCCCACTAAGATTCATGATTATTCATGAGGCAAACCAACTAACAACCAGACTGCTGGTGTCCGAGAGCCGCAGATGATGGGAAGAATCCCACCGGCTGGGCTACTTTCTGTCTCCCCCAGGAGAGGAGTGAGTCCCCCAGAAGCTGTGTGTGCTCACCCAGCCCTGGAATGGACCCCTGGGGGTGGCTCTGAGGGACTGTGCACTGAGAGCTCTCGGTCAGGCTTTGGCTGACAGCCTCCTGCTGGACTCCAGGTCTAGAGGCTTCTACCACTCAGGACTTCAGTCAAGCCCGAGCCACGGACACTTCCCGTCATGGCTGTGTTCAGAATCTCCATGGGACCGGATTCCACAGGTCTTGTTCCACGCTGCCTGGAGGGGCATTTGCTAGGCAGAAGAACTATTTGCTGGCTGAAGGTGAAGGGGGCACCGCCGCTCACAGAGCCTAATCTCAGAGCCACGCAGCCTGGCATGGCCCAGGAGGAGGAGGGGGCCTGAGCAATGGCCCTGCCTTCTGAGCCACAGTAGCTGTCCTCAGCAGTCCCTGCCGCCTCCACACACTCAGACACTGCAGTGGCACAAACCCTGCCACCGCCACCCAATTAGGAAGCCTTTCTGTGTGTCTGCTTTGAGAAAGGTGTTGACTTTTCCAATGCTTTATTAAAAAGCATCACACTCAAGCCGGACACGGTGGCTCAAGCCTGTAATCCCAGCACTTAGGGAGGCTGAGACAGGAGAATTGCGAGTTCAAAGCCAGCCTCAGCAATGGCAAGGCGCTAAGCAACTCAGTGAGACCCTGTCTCTACATAAAACACAAAAAATAGGGCTGGGATGTGGCTCAGTGGTCGAGTGCCCCTGAGTTCAATCCTCAGTACCAAAAAAAAAAAAAAAAGCATCACACTCAATTGCTCGTATGTTGAGGGGAACGGGGATACAACAGAACGTTCACCTGGGGTCCGTTTGCTCACGAGATTACAGGAGACGGTAATGTTAGTGGGGGCTTTAGGGTGCGCTGAGGGCCCAGTCCCATCCCGAACGCTTCACGTCCTACATGTACATTTTATCCTTGTAACTCTACCCAATGAAACAGCTTCTGTGACCCTTATTTCATAGAGGAGAGTGTTATTAGCTAATGGCTATTGAGCAATCACTATGTGCCAACAATAATGCTGAAGCTTCACCTGTACGGTCTCATTTAATTCTTGCAACAGTGCTTATTCTCCCATTTCACAGACGAGGAGGAGTGAGGCTTTCGAGGAGCTGTTGTGAGGACAGGGAGCACGGTAGGCCTGGGCCCTGCTCCTCGCTGTCTCCGAGGGAACCATGGTGGAGCCTTGGTCAACTCCTGGGAAAAGGACCTAAGAGCGCCCTTGCTTCAGTGGTCGCTGGTTGTGTTACGTAAGCTGGAGCAATGGACAAGGCCCACTGGCTTGTCGGGTGCTTTGCACCAACACCAAGACTGTGATGGACACTTGGCTGCATGGCTGGGTCCTGAGCCTTGCTTGGCATGGTGGACCATGTAGCAGGGTGCGCCTAGGCTGCCAACCCCACATAAAAGCCCGGGTCCTAAGACCCAAGTGTCTTCCTTGGGGAGTGACATTCTATGCATGTCCCTATAGTTCTCTGCAGAGAGAAAAGGGGCTTCAGAGCTTGTGCCTGGTCTCTCTGGACTCTAAAGTCACACATCTTTTCCTCAAGATTTTTGTGCTGTGTCCTTTGCTACAAACAAAACCCCGTTACAAGCTGCGTTTGGATCTTGTGAGTTCTTCACTGAGTAAAGCAGCACCCAAGAGCACACGACTAGGAGGGGATAGAAATGGCTTCTTTCTTTCTTTCTTTCTTTCTTTCTTTCTTTCTTTCTTTCTTTCTTTCTTTCTTTCTTTCTTTCTTTCTTTCTCTGTCTCTCTTTCTTCCTCCTCCGCCACCTCCTCCTCCTCCTTCTTCCTCTCTCTCTCTCCCTCTCCCTTCTACCTGCTAGGTAAGTGCTCCATCACTGATCTCTACCCCAGCCCTTTTTGTTTCTTTTTTTTTTTTTTTAAATATTTTTTAGTTGTAGATGGACACAATGTCTTTATTTTATTGCTTTGTATGTGATGCTGAGGATCGAACTCAGGGCCTCACGCATGCGAGGCAAGCGCTCTACCGCTGAGCTACAATCCCAGCCCTTTTTGTTTCTTATTATAAAAGAGTCTCACTAGATCGCCCTGACTGAACTCGAGAGCCTCCTGCCCTAGCCTCCTTTGTGGCTGGGGTTCCAGGTGGCAGCCACTGTGCCCAGGCACTTTTTGTGTTTCCCAAGGAAACACTCAACTTTGTTTTCTTTGTTGCACACACATTAGTTAATGATCAAAGGAATAAAAAGCTTGAAAATGTCTGTGGTTGAAAGACAGGAAGAAGGTCAGAAATAGAAATATGCTAAGTGAGATAGGCCAGACTCAGAAAGCCAAGTTTTCTCTCATATGTGGAAGTTACAGAGAAAAAAGAATGAAAAAAAGAAGCGTCCAGAAAATAGAAGGGAGATCAGTAGAGTGGAAGGGGAGGGGGACCGCGAAGCAAAGCTGACCACACGGTGCCACATCCACGTGCAGCGCATCACAGCACATGCTGATTTTATGCTTAACTATAACACATCAGTTAAAAAATAAATAAATAGAAGGAAGACCAACAAAGTAGAAGAAGGGGTTCCGGGGAAGGAGGGGGAGGGAAAGATGAAGTACCTGGGACTGAAGTCTTATGTACACTTATGAATATTTCAAAATAAACCCCACTATTATGTATAAGTATCATGCACTAAAAAACATTGAGAAATTAAAGAAGGAAAATGGGGGTGGAGTGATATAATAAAGTGAAGCAGGAGCAAGTCTGAGTCTTACAGGAAAACAGTCTTCCTGTCTGGAGGGAGGCACAGATTTACTGAACAAGACATGCAAGCCACAAAGCATGAAAAGAAAAAGTGATAAACGCTGGTGAAGAAAAGCCTCATGAACGCTGGACAGTTTGCTAAGAATTATAAAAGGCGACTCACACACTGGGAGAAAATGTGTAATAAACATCTGGCAGAGGGACTGGCATCCAGCACACGTAAAGAACTCCTGTGACTTAATACCAAGGACATATTAAGAACAGGAAAAATATTTGAACAGATACTAGAAAAGAAGATATAGGGAAAAGCACAAGAAGATTCTTAACCTGATTATCATTAGAGGTTAAAGTCAAAATCAGCACTGAGATGTGACTCCACAACTACTCGAAGGGCTAAAATTAAAAACTGACAGCATGAAGCCAGGGGGGCCTCTTGACACACCCCTTGGAAACATAACCAGTTTAGAAAAAACACTTGGGCCATGTTTTAAGTGTACGTGTACCATAAAATAGAACACTTCCATTCTTAGATATTTACACAAGAAAAATGGAAACATGACCGCCTAAATATTTGTATATTTGTGTTCATAGTAGCTTTGTTCATAATAGTCAAACACCAAAACTCACAACCCTAATGCCCAGCCACAGGTGAATGGGGAAAGAAATCGTGGCTCATCCATTCAATGAAGCTCATCAATAACAGGGAACAAAGTCACACATGCAAAGTGATGTGCGTGAATCCCACTGAGCTGGAGTGATTCCTGTGGTCGCCTCGGAGGGGGAAGGAGCAGCCTGGCAGCAGAGCCGCATGAAGGAGCTGTCCAGGGATGGAAATGTTTTGTGTCTTAATTGTAGGGTGATTCCATGGGCATGTACATCTGTCAGAACTCATCTAGCTTAAACTTAAAATGGATGCATTTTTCTGAATATGTTGTACCTCAATTTTGTTGAGTAAAAAGTGCCCTTTTGATTGAAAAGGGCATTGTCGACTCCTTCAGTTTGCAGAAAGACAAGGAGGGGGAACTGGGAAAGGCTATTGCATCTGTCAACCGGGGGAGACTAGGAGTTTCAAGAGATGAGGTCCATGGACTTGGGCGTCAGAGACTAGCCCGTGAGTGAGGAGGGAGCGTGTGGTGTGCGGGGCTGCATCTCATGCCTGGGGCACCCGCCACGGCTGGCTCAAGGCCTGTGCTGACCGCACAGCGAGAGCACCCAGCCTGCGGGAAGTCCGACCGAGTCGCCAATGATGTAGTTCACCAGGGCGGTTGGTAACCTCAGGGAGGGGAAGGTAACAATTCCCATTTTCACTGCAAGCTTTTTTTTTTTACGCAAACATTAACCATCTTTTTGGCCTTGAGATTCTCACACTGACAGCCAGCAGCGTCCTTTCTGACTAAAATGAGACTCCCTGACGTGGCCTGAGGTTCCTTGTGCATCTCCATCTCCAGGGCTCCTGTTTCCTGTTCCAGGAAGGTGTGCTCCCCTCTGCTGAAGGGCTCCACTACCTGTGTTGTGAGTTCCTCCACCACCTGGCATGGAAAGGATTCTTGTTTTTTCTTTTCTTTTTTTTTTTTTTTGGTACCGGGGATTGAACTCAGGGGCACTCGACCACTGAGCCACATTCCCAGCCCTATTTTGTGTTTTATGTAGAGACAGGGTCTCACTGAGTTGCTTAGCACCTCACCATTGCTGAGGCTGGCTTTGAACCTCCTGCCTCAGCCTCCTGAGCCTCTGGGATTACAGGAGTGTGCCCCTAATCTGGCAAAGGGATTATTGTTGAGCAAGACTCTGCAGTTACTGCCCCATCAGACACTCCTCCCTTTTACCATCCCCAGGTGCCGCAGCACCAGAAGCCATCCTCTAGCCTCATTTCAATGCCCAAGCCATCAAATTTTCCCAAGCAAATCAGACCCTGCAGTTACTATTTCTTGATAGGATTTCCCCTGGCATTCGCCTCTGTCCCAAGAACTCCTGTGGGCTAGGCAGATCTAGAATGTTCTGCAGACAAAGCTTCCCTAAGCCATCTATGAGATTTAGCACTGTGTTCACCCCTCGCCTTGCCGAATGCTCCTGTTGGCTTCCGAGAGACTGCTCTTCCTCTCTTTTGTGCTGGGGTTCTGCCCTGTCCTCCCTTCCCTCACTCAACCTTCCAAACCAGCAAGTGGACATTCCCTGGAACATTCTGCAGTATTCCCTCTTGCCCGTCCGGATCAGGTCTTCTCCTGTGTGAACACGCATGTGACTTGCCTGGGAGCCATGCTAAAAGGCAGACCAGTGCCCGGCGGGTCTGAAGTCTTGCACTCTAGCAAGCTCTCGAGGAGGCTGATGGTGCAGGTCGGGGACACACTACGAGTGATAGGGTCTCAGAGAACAGAGCCTGCGCCCAGAGCCAAACACGCTCAAACAACGGCCCAGATGTGGCTAGTCTCATGTGACATGCTCATGAGTTAAACTTCAAAGCCACAAGGATGAACGTCCCATGAGGATCACCTCTACCTTCACTGTTTGTTTGAAGGGAAAGCAGTTTTCCTCAGCTTACGGGAGATGGTAGGAAGCACGAGCCCCCGATGTTGCAGACAATTAGAGCGTTCGCTTTCCACCAGAAACAGATGGAAGGGGAGGGCAGCGTTACGTGAGAAGAGAGCCCGGTGGAACCCCTAGGCTGCAGGGCACCTCTGGATCAGGACAACGCTTCTTAGAATAAGCAATGATCTCTGAATGACGAGGAAACGTCCAGTCACTGTCAACCCCGAGTAAACCAAACTCCGATGCCCTTGTGTGTGATGGGCCAGCTGCTCCCATCTCCTCTCTGTGAGCTCTCAACGGGCATTCGGTTTAGACTCACCGCCCCCACAACTCACTCAGCTAAGCCAGCACCTCCACCTCCCTGGGGTATCAAGCATCACCCAGGAAGATGGCAGCCGTGGTCCTTCTGTGACATGAGCTTATAGACCCTGGCCTCTTTCACCTCCTTCCTCCTGTTTCTTAGGATTTCCCCAGAGCTGGAGAATCCAGTCAATAGCGTGATTTGGGCTTGGCCATTATGAGGTATCTTAGCTGCACTTTGTTGTTTAATCACCTACAAAAAAGAGGCTGTTTATTTCTCTTAATAGCTCAGCAGCACGCAGGCACTGAATTTCAGGTTTTCCACGAGTCGGCTAGAGTCCTCCTCTGAAACATGCGAGGCAGCAGGAGAACACAGAATATTTGGGAGCATTTTTTCTTTTTCTTTCTTTTTTTCTTTTTCTTTTGGTACTGGGGATTGATCCCAGGGGTACTTAACCACTGAGCCACATCCCCAGCTCTTATTATTTTATTTTTTTTAATTTTGAGACAGGGTCTTGCTGAGTTGCTATGGGGGGAACTTGTGATCCCCCTGCCTCAGCCTCCTGAGCAGCTGGGATGACAGGCGTGTGCCACCGTACCCTGCTGGAGCAATTCCCTGATGAGAGGAAGAGGACATGATTTCATCTACGACGGGTATTATTTCAGGCAACCAGAAAATAAAGACTGAGTCACAAAGCAGTCTGTGTCAAGATGAAAGTAATGACTATGGGAACAGCTAATGGGCGCTATATTATCACCGCTGCTGAAATGAATGAATATTAATTCATGGTGAACCATTTCTCTGAATATGGAAAGAATTGGTGGGTTTACCCTCATGAACACTCAACAGAAGCCGTCCAATGATGAGTGTGAATGTCCAGGTAATTTAAATAAGGTCAGGTAGGGAACAGAAAACTGTCCTTTGTGTTCGTTGGAGGACACCCCCGTGAGTGACCGAGGGACAGTGAGTGAGTACAGACAAGAGCCTGGTTCCACGGAGCAGGGTTCTGCTTGTCCCGCATCATTCCGAGTGACTGGCCCTGGAGAGTGCAGCCTTAGGACGACGCTGCCTCACGCGCAGGGCGAGAGGGGAAGGTCGCTCTGCCACAGCTCTGCTGGAGCAACAGGAGAACGCGTCCGCACCTTCGGGTTTCTGAAACTCACCTGGACGAGCTTTTCCTGTCCGCACCCTGTGCTGAGCCCCCAGGTGACGCCAGGCGGCCCGGTTTGGTGCCTGTCACTACTCTTCTCTGTGCTGAAGGAGGCCATCTGCTAATGGTGGGGTTCTAAATAGTTCCTATTATTGTTTGCCAACAACTTGATTCTATACTTGGAGGATCCAAAAATTCCACCAGAAAACTTACAAAATTAATAAG
The DNA here is from genome assembly GCA_028644305.1 of Xerus rutilus. Classification (NCBI taxonomy): domain Eukaryota; kingdom Metazoa; phylum Chordata; class Mammalia; order Rodentia; family Sciuridae; genus Xerus; species Xerus rutilus. The sequence goes on along the minus strand of CM053409.1, from coordinate 1,222,144 downwards.
TGAATTCAGCAAAGTAGCAGGATATAAACTCAATACCCATAAATCAATTGCATTTCTACACATCAGCGATGAATCCTCTGAAAGGGAAATTAGGAAAATTGGACAGGTCTAAAGGCTGTTACGATCCCATTTCTAAAGTTTAATTCTGTGTTGATGATTTCTCCGAATCTAGTTTTCTATGTAAAGTTTCAGTTTTTAATATTATGAAGGAGATGCCTTTGTTCAGCCAAGTTCATGCCTTCGTGACACATTCTGTCTCTGTGCAGAATCAGCCATTGACAGCTGATTATTCCCCACGGCCCAGGGATCTGGGCAAATCGTCCTTTGGGTTGAAATAGCAGGTGGCAGTCTCACTGGAGAAGCCACCAGGCGTCATTTGGGAAGGCGCACAGAGGAGACGCCCAGCTTCTCCTCTCTCCTATTACCGTCAGGCCACTCCTGGAAGAACAAAATGGCACCATGTCCATTGCTGAGAGGCAAGTAATGAAGTGTAGGCAGGTGCAGGGAGGCCCGGGTTCAATTTCCTCTCCACCTCTTGCGACTAGCTGTTATGAGGTTTAAATGAATTAAACTCAGGACAAAGCTTGGCATGTCGTGAGCACTGGGTGACAACGAGTTCCCATGATCACCAGTAGAACCATCGCTTTGATGGTCTCCAAATACCCAGTATTGCTTCCTATCTTTGCCCAGCTGTGCCTCAATTTCCTCTTCTGAAAAGTGGGGTTATCAATAGTGCCCTCTTCATGGGCTTTTGCAGAACCTGAATGTGTGAACAGCAGCCTTGTGTTAGCTGCCATTATTCTTTTCACCTTATAACGAGTAAGTTCACAGCAGCCTTCCAGGAGACTAAGCACCAGTGTGCACAGAGAATGTCACAAAGACAATGCGAGGATCCTGGGGCTGGGGACCCAAGAGTGCTGCTGAACAGTGTAAAGACGCATTAGGAAGTCAGGGGACCACGTGGTCCTTTAACATGATGATCCACACAGAGGGGCTCTCCCTTATCTGCTGTGTAACCAGCACCTAGAAGAGCACCTGGCACAGCTCAGGCAGTCTATAAGTACTTGTTGAATAAATGACTATGTGAATGAGTGACTTTGAAGACTGTGTGGGAACATGGAGAGTGTTTTTTATGTGGTATTAAGTCAAGCGAGATAAAAAAGTATACTACACCATGAGTACAAATTTGTAAAAATATATATGCAAATAGTGAAGATTAGAAAGTATAGTACTGAAAATAGTTTTTATACTGTCTGTAATATCGCTTTGTTTTTAATCTTTTTTGTTTTAGTTGTTGATGGACCTTTATTTTTTTCATTTATTTATATGTGGTGCTAAGAATTGAACCCACGGCCTCACACATAGTAGGCAAGCGCTCTATCACTGAGCCACAACCCCAGCCCCTGTCTGCAATATTGTTATTTGTCCTTTTATAAGGTAAAATGAAGAAGAAGGTTAAAGGTTCTTAAAAAAGAAAACTACTGCCATGTTGTTATAATTTTATATAATGTGGGCCACTATCTCCACATCCCATTACAGTTGATTCCAAGAAATCAAATTATGATCATACAGAAAAATGCTTGGCTTAAACCAATTAATTGGAACCCTCGATTGGGGGGCCATTTAAAATTTCTGATTTCAAGAGAGAAGTAAGCAACAGCCAAGATGTGCAGGCAAAACAGACGGAACACAGTTTGTTTTGAGCTGGTGATCAGCCCAGCCTCCTGACCCTCCACCGCAGAGCACAAAAAGGGTTTAGAATGATCTTCCTGGGGCTCTGCAAGGACTTCGATCATCCAAGATGCAATTACATTCACCACCCTACACCTCCTAAGGCAGGAAAGAATCTAATGCATTCAGAAAGAGTTTCTCTACGGAAAGGTTTGAAGAAAGGGTGTTGGGTTAATTTCTAGTTAACCAGAACATTTAATTAACCAGAATAGCTTGTCCCCTGAACAGTGCCATTAAATGAGATTTGGCTGTACTTTGATTTCTAAAATTGTTGTCAAACTTCTTCCTATTAATAGTGCCTGGTAGGGAAAATGTCGTTTCTAGAGTCAAAATTGCATAAGGAACATTGGATTATCCTCGGTCTTAAAAACAAAAGACAACAGGTGAGAGCCACGTTCTCTTCTTGAGTGGTTCTGCCTTTGGCCCTTAGATAGGCTGCATGGAAGAATTAGCTCAGTGAGAGGACACGAGAGTTTGGGGGCTTACAGTTTCTATTTACGGCTATATTAATAAGTCTCATTTTGGGAAAGTATACATTAGCCATTAAAAATTAATTTATTTTTATTTGTTTTCCAGATTAATGGTCCTTTTAAAATAGAAAATTGAATTAGGACTTAGTTATTTCATTTGCAAGAGCTAATTGAAGTGCATATTTATGAAATTAGACAGAGAGAAGGGAACCACCAACCCACTCAACCACAACAAAAATGATTTTTTTTTTTTTACTTCTGAGACAAGATAAAAGAAAATAAATTGATATGCATGTGGTAAAGCCTCCATCTTCCTTCTCAACCCTGCTGCCTCTTGAGGATCCTCTTGGCCTCTGTGATGCCAATGGTGACTATGGGCAACTTGAAGATTTGAGGAGCCAGGAGGCCCTGCCAAGTGAGGCCTGCTGGACCAGATTTTGTGCTTTATAAAATACCAATGCTCTAGATTTTGTGCTTTTTTAATTATGAATTTTTAGTTGATCAAAATTCACATGCAAGTAGATTAAAAGACAATTATTTCTCAAGAACATGTGATGAACCTGCTATCCCTCCGGCCTCCCCTTTCGTACAGGCAGCAGAGCTTGCTCCGCTCAGGGAGTCAGGAGCCTCCCGAGGAGACAAACCCACTGCACGCCTGAAGATCAAGCCCTCTTGGGTCTGGTGTGCTGGGGTGTCAGAGTCCAATCAGGTCACCTGACCAAGCCCAGAGTTAGTGTGGGAGGGGATGGCACCAGGTAGGAAAGCTGAGCGAGGTCCCCTGGGGACTACTGGTAACCTAATCCCACACCTGTTGAAACAACCTGTCTCTTCCTGGGAACAATCTCCATCCTCCTAATCGAAGGCGGGATTTGTAGAGCTGAGTTTCTTTTTTTCTTTTCTTTTTTAAAATTAATTAATTTATTTAAATGCATTTCAAGTCATGGTGTCTACGTAGAGCTCCTCAGCTCATTCACGGCTGAATGAGCTGAGTTTATGGCCCCACCTCATCTCTACTGACGTCTTCTGAGGAATAGCCAGGAGTTCCCCTTTCTCACTGTGATCGGGTTATTTTTCTGCCGCACTGGGGAAGGCAGCCAGGGCCCGCGCACACCAGGCCAGCGCTCTGCCACGGGCGACGTGCCAGCCACGGCAGTTCTCCCTTTACAAGGCACAGCAAAAGTTCTCAGTGTCCCCTTTCCCTACCGTTCCTTCCTCATCCAAGTAGCAGCCCCCTGCTTGTTTTCTATTGTTGCCATGACAGAATAACCTCACCGTTAGCCACTTAAACCCACCATCTATGAACAGTAAGTCACAAGCTCAGGGGCTCTGCCGGGTCCCTGGCTGACATCTTGCCCACAGCCAGCCTGGTCTTGTCTAGAACTTCTGGGGGCAGCGAGGGAGCTACTGTGAGGCCCCTCAGGTCGCTGGCAGACTGCAGCTCCAGAGCCTCAGGGTGGAGGTCCCCGTCCCCTGGCTGGTGTCCCCAGCCGTGGTTCCCGGCATCCAGAGGCTGGCTGTGTTTCTGGGCACTTCACCCCTTATCTTCAAAGGCAGCAATGGCAGGCCAGCTGCCTTCCTCTGCTGTATTTAAGAGCTCCAGAGACAACACTGGGCCCGCCTGGTGATCCAGGGTGGTCTCCCCATTAGTAACCTTGACTCCATCGGCAACAGTGCAGATCGGTAGCTGGGTGCCTGTGCAGAGGATGAGAGCCGGAGAGGGCACCTCTGCAATCCTCCACCACCATACACAAGCCTCTCCTGTCTTATAAGCCACACAAAAATTCCTCTGAAATCCAGTCTTTGGTGGTAAAGACGTTTCTGTCCCCTCTCCTCTTTTCAAACATTCCTACACCACAAGAATAAGAACAAATCAAAACACAAGCTTGATTTTTTTTTGAACTAGAAAATATGCCAATATATATGGATACAGAAAGCGGTCAGAAGGCTCAAGCCTTTCCTAGTGTAGAGGAAGAAGTTCAAATTTAATGCTGATGAATGAGAAACAAGACAATTCGTCTCATAGAAGTCCCGGAAACTTCAGGATTCGAAGCCCTAGAGGGCAAAAAATCCTGCAATAGATATATGTGGCTCCCACTGAAAATTCCAGCTCGGGCTGGGATTGTGGCTCAGTGGAAGAGCGCTTGCCTCGCATGCGTGAGGCACTGGGATCAATCCTCAGCATCACATACAAATAAATAAAATAAAGATACTGTGTCCATCTACAACCAAAAAAAATATTTTTTAAATTAAAAAAAAAAAAAGAAAAAAGAAAATTCCAGCTTATCTTCTGGCTTGGCTACTGGAAGCTGACAAGGGATCATACCTGTCTCCTGTGTGCACAGAAGCACCAGTCTGCTTTCTGCTATTGGTCTCTTTTTTTTTTTTTGGTACCGGGGATTGAACTCAGGAGCACTCAACCACTAAGCCACATCCCCAGCCCTATTTTTTTATTTTTTAAAAAGTATTTTTTTAAAATACTTTTTTTAATTTTAATTTTATTTTATGTATTTATATGTGGTGCTAAGGATCGAACCCAGTGCTTCACACATGCGAGGCAAGCGCTCTACCACTGAGCCACCACTCCAGCCTCGCCAGCCCTATCTTGTGTTTTATGTAGAGACAGGGTCTCACTGAGCTGCTTAGCGCCTCGCTGTTGCTAAGACTGTCTTTGAACTCACGATTCTCCTGTCTCAGCTTCCCAAGGTGCTGAGATTACAGGTGTGAGCCACCGCACCCTGGCTCTGCTTGACTCTTTAATGTAAACAGAGAGCCAAGGAACACCAGACATTAGTTTGAAAAAAAAAATAGACAAAATAGAGATAGTTCAGAGACCAGAAGAAAATCCCCACCAAGGGTAGTGAATGTCGTCAGAGATACAAGAAACTCTTGCTCCCATTGAATAAAAAGAATGTGCTACGAAGAGAAGTGACCAGAAAATGAGAACAATTTATAAATTAAAAGTGTATTAGCAGAAATAGTATATGGTTTGAAAGATGACATCTAGGAAACTCTCCGCAAGGAGAGGGAAGATGAGAACACTTGGTGATCTACTACCTGAATAATAAGAGTTCCAGAAAGAGAAAAGAGCAAAGGAGGAAGAAAGTCTTATCCAGAGAAGACGCAAGACTTTAGACGTAAGGACTAGAAGTCTCTGATACAGTGAACGTAAAAAGACCCACACCAATGGATATTACTGCAAAATATCAGAAAACCTGGATAAGAAAAGGCTCTGGGAACAATGGCTGGTTTTCAAAGGAATCACAGTGTCCCTGAAACAGCAGTGCCTGCAGATCACCGCAGGAAGTGTCATCTCGACCCAGGGCTCAGCACCGAGACTGTCAGACAGCGCTAAGGATAGAAGACAGACACTGCTGGATTTCCCACAGAGGTGCTGGGGTTTGCCCACCGCGGCTCCCACCACACACACCCCTGTGCAGCAAGGAAGTAGGAAAAATGATCTGGGAACAGGAAATCAGCAAAGAGGCAAAGGGGCTCTCCAGGATGGAGGCAAGGGAGTCCCAGGGTGACCCTGCACAGTGAGCCCGAAGAGTGGCGTCAACCTGCAGAGAAAGCCAGTGCTCCAGGAGGAGCTCCACGTGACAAACAGAACATGGACGGGGGTCGATCTTCGGTCAGTTTAACCCATAGAAAGCGGTACTGGGGCTACTGCTGTTAGACACACCTGTTTTTTAAAACCTGAAGTGATTTAAAAACGAAGCCTATTTAACTTCAGGGAAAGAGTAGTGGAAGAAAGGAAGCGCAGCCTCGGGGTACTGCTGGGCTCAGAAGGAAGGACACAAACAGCACTGCAAGGGGCTTCCCTCTCAAGTTGCCATGAGACTGTGTCACAGGCCGGGGCCTGTAAGAGAAGGCCCGGGTGAACAAGCCGAAAATGGGGAGATGGTGGGGAGCTGGGTGGGTGGGCTAGCGAAGGTCTGAGGGGCTGCAGGTTGGTTATAAACGTTCTAGAAATATGTACTTTTTGGAACAAGTTGCATGGAAAATTTGATATGCTGAAAATTCCTTTTTTGGGGGGTGGGTACTAGGGATTGAACCCAGGGATGCTTAGCCACTGAGCCATATCCCCAGCCCCGTTTTTTAAATTTATTAGAGACAAGGTTTCGCTGAGTTGCTTAGGGCCTCGCTAAGTTGCTAAGACTGGCTTTGAGCTCATGTTCCTCCTGCCTCAGCCTCCCAAGCTGCTGGGATTACAGGTGTGCGCTACCACACCTGGTGAAAATTCCTTCTTGACAAAGCACAAAACCCGATGCCCACAGTCTGCTCTCATTGGGCCCCCAGCTCTCTGGGGTTTTCAGCTCCACCGTGGGGAAGACAGCCAGCAATCTGGCTGAGCCAGGCAGCTGACCCCAGCTGCACGCAGCCTGGGAGACACAACAGGCCCAGCCACGCCGCAGAATCCAGAGAAATGATGGACAGTTGTTTGCTTTAAGCTGCTGAGTTGGGGTGGTGTGTTCTGCAGCAGTAGATCAGCAATTCTACTGGTAGTCACAGCCGACAGACTTCCCTTCTGCGTGTGCACAGCTTGGGAAGCACACTGCACGTGGGTTGAGTGTGTCGACTCTGGAAACCAGTACTTACCAGCCGATTTCTACATGTGAGGCCTGGGGTGGATGACTTTACCTGACCCCTAGTTTCCTTATCTGTAGAATGGGGATAACAAACTACCTACAGGGATGTCACCAGGGTTAAATGAGTTTACACGTAAGGCACTCAGAAGCATGAAGTCCTTACACACTCTCAATGCCAGCATTATCCTCTAAGCAGATAAAGGCTTGAATCTCACCACTTTAATCATAAATCTGGGCAGCTTTAGGTTCTTCAGGCAAAAACCTTCGAATAAGACTGAGATACCCATCACGACTTTCAGTCCAAACGACAGACAGGCAGGCCTTTTATTTGTTTTAACATTCTATAATGAAAACATTCAAAACGTGTAAACATAGAGAAAACAGTCTGATAATCCTCTGCACATGCAGTTTCAGCAGTTACCAACTCTGCCAATTTGGTTTCATCTAAATCCCTCCTCACGCCTCACCACTCTAGTCAAGGCGTTGCTGAAAATCCTATCATTCATCTTTAAATATCTGACTATGTGTCTCTATGAGAATGGACACTATTTAGCCACACTGTGGTGCATGCCTGTCATTCCAGCAACTTGGGAGGCTGAGGCAGGAGGATTGCAAGTTCAAGGCTAGCCTCAGCAACTCCGTTTAGGTGGCCCTTTCTTAAACCCCTTCTTCCCCCTTGGATGCTCTTGCTTATCTCCTGTGTCCAGGCAACTCCTAGCTAAGCCCAGCTAGATGTCACCTCATGGAACAGACATTTCATGGGACAATTTTCCACTAAGCGCTCATGCGGCCTCACCTCCCCCTCATGCCACTGCGTCTCCTCCTCACACCACCCACCCCTCTGTCTTTCCTCCTCCGCAGCGCCTCGTCCTCACCTTTCTTGGAACCCGTGTTAGGTTGCATCTGAAACATTAGCCTACACGTTTGTTCCCTGTACCCACATGCTGGCTCCTGGGTCAGTGAAGTCACAAGTAAAGTGGGTCTTGGCCGAGTGGTCGGATGCTGGCCGGACACCTCAGAGGTAACGACGACCTTCTGGAACTGAGCGTGTTGGTGAGCTCTCCAGGGCTCCTTGGCCTTGGCTGCCTCACTGAACTTCTGTGCACAGGATACTAAACGTGCTCAGAGTGGCTTTTGGATCTCCTGTGGGGTGGGCTTCAGGAGTCCATGCGTCCCAACTGTGACTGGCAGCCGCACTCCGGGCAGTGCTCCTCAGCCTCCAAAACAGAGGCAGCTTAAAGCACGGCACGTGGGTGAGGCTGGGAGCACAGTATTCTGGAGGACTCACGCTGAGCCCAGGGAGAGTGGGACAGGAAGATTCCGCGTTGTATGTCAGTCCAAAGCAGAAGTAAGGGTCAATGGGTAGCTTGTCTCATAAGCAGAATTCGCCAAGAGCTGCGTGGGCGGGTGCCAGGGCTCTCCCAGCGGAATGAAGCCAGGGCTCTTTGACTCCGGCTTGCTCTCTGAAAAACAAGAGCAGGGCTCCGGATCGGCCAGCACATAGCTGATGTTTTAAGCAGATTTATGCTTCTATTCCAAAAGGCCGGTGAAAGATGGACCCAGCACACATTTTGAAGTGTTCAAAGTGTCTCAGAAATTCCTTTGACAACAGTTTGTAACAATAACATTCCTCTGAGCCATGATAAGTTAGCTACTTTAGGAGGCCATCAGTATTACCACGTCATGACGTGAAGGGGAGAAAGCTCCTCCTCGGGGCTGAGATCCTGGTTTGCACGTTCCTGTCACTGTGCGCCTCCCAGATTGTTCCGAGAGACAGATCTCGCAGACACGACCTCACTCCTGAGAGCGTGTGGTTGACGTTTCTTGTTTGGGGAGCCTGGCAAGCATGATTCAATCAACATTACTGTGCAGGGTCTGAAGTGTGATCTAGGCTGTTTGGGAAATTCTTTCCAGCTTTAAAGAGTGCTCCCCAGGACCAGCGCAGGCTCAGCCCAGCTGGCAGCCTAAGTTTCATGGTAGGAATCCAGGGCTCCCCAGGACGCTTCTGCTTGGTCTCACCCCATCTCTTGCAAAACAAAAATAACGCCTCCAAGCCACACTCCGTTTTATCTTTTCTTTAACCAATGCTTTTTAAAATGCAGTAGGGATGATTTAAAATTTCTGTAACACGGTGATGTAAACTCAGCCCTGTCGCCCCTACCCCACACCAGCCCATAGACATTCAACACAGTTAGAGACCCCATGGGCCGACCTCCTCCCACGGAGCCCCCTGGGAAAAGCTCCGACTTTGCAAACACTGTCTCTCTTAAGCCTCCCAGTAGGAGGCAGCACCATGGATTAGGAAGGTCCTTTGGGGCTGGACTCCTGTTCTGTCCCTCCTGCCCCTTCTCAAGGGCTCACATACGCATAAGCTGGACTGCCAATATGTTACTTTGAGAATGAGAACTCACAGAAGACTGAGTGGGTCAGCACATGTTCTCCTACGTGCAGCCCAGCACGTGGGGAAAGCCAGGGCCTCACACATCGTGCTGGATGCAGAGGCACAGCCAAGGGAGCCGAGGGCACCAGCAAAAGGGCAGGGAGCCGGGGAGCTGGTTGGACACAGCTGGCAGCAGCTGTGTCCGCTGTCTTAGTCAGACGTGGCTCCCTCCAACCACCTCAACTTTGGCTACAATAGCCCTGTTATAGAATCAACTCATTCAATTAGAACAATAACTGAGGACAAGCATTCTAGGCTCTGGAAATAGGACATAACCCAAGGTCCCCAGCAGCTGTCTGTCATCAAGGGAGCATGGATGTAGATCGTCACCATTTCAGCAACTTAACAAATCTACCCATTGGTGATGGAGACGCTGTCAAAGTGGAATCCAGGGGCACGGCCTCTGGGGCAGAATATTTTTTTATGAAAACTTTCCATGTGTGATTTATTTCACTAATAATCTAAAAATTAGACCTCAGAATATACTGTTTTGTATGGATGGTCACCTTATTAATGAGAGTTGCAGAAGGATTGAATCATACAAGATAGCAAGATAAGCTGATATTGAGGCTTCCCTGAAGTCACTTGATAAGAAGCAATTTGGTTTCAGCCACCACACTAAATTAACATTAACTTGAATTTTATCAGCTTTTCAATTTTGTCTGTATTTCATTTGTTTTAGTTTGTAATAATGTAAGAACCAGAGGTCTAAGACATTTATACCCAGTTCTACAATTAAGAAACATAATAAAAACAATATACATCAAGCCTGTGGTCCATCAGAAAGTTTCTTTTCTTTTCTTTTTTTTAAATTTTTGCTGTGCTGGGGCAAAGCCAAGCAAGCACTCCGCCACTAAGGCAATACCTAGTCAGTTTTATGTTTTAACATATTTATCGTATGTTCTCAGATTTCAGAAATCCATGGGGTAGTCGACTTCAATTGTGTTCTAAGCGTAATTGCCTTGATTAGATTCTTCACCAGCAGCACACTGGAGTAGGTCTGATGTGGCTAAATTATCCCTTTTAGGCTGAATTCTCAGGAAGCTCTATCATAAGTTCCAGCAAACTGACTACATTGCAAAAATCATGGTCATGCACACTCTCTTCCCTGTTTTCTTCTCCTTCTCGCAATACACCCAGGCACTTTGTTAGTGTCTGAACGTGATGGATGCTAACATGGAAGGGCAGCGATGAGCCAGGCCCCAGCAGTGTCTTTTAGATAATCCTGTAGCTACGGGGCTGACGGGGAGTTTTTAAAACACATTTGCAGGTCTCTTCACTAAGAGAACTAGATTCTCCACTGAGGGACACAGAAAGGGGCAGATTTAGCTAGCATCCCAGATGAACATTATCACAAAAATTATTATGAAATTTTCTGGTGGATTCCACTTCTACAATTCTGGGGTGGAGTCTAGGAACTATCCACGCTGTTAAAGGGAGAAGAGGTCGTTTTAAGTGGGGATGGGGGATACCGATGTTCACATTGGAGCCTGGGAGCACTCCTGATCCTCCTGGCCACATGGCATAGGGCACAATGGGTGGACGGATGAGCATCTGGAGACTAGGAGGGAGCTGCTGGACTGTACTGGACAGGAAGTGATGGTGGTCTAGACCAGAATAGCAGCAGAGGCAGCTGAAATAGGTGAACAGAATTGAGAGGCTATTAGGTGACTTTCAGGTTCTGGACTCAGGCTCCGAGTAGAGGAAGAGGACTTCCTAGGATTTAAAAAAAAAAAAAAAAAAAAGGTAGCAGAAGGAAGGCTGTGGGGGGATTGGAGAGGCTCAGTTGTGAATTTAGATTTAGAAAATTTGAGATTAACCTGGGGACAGATGCCCAGTACGAGGTTGGACTTATGAACCCTTAGCTAGGGCGATGAGTCCAGGATGGATCAGATCTTTCATCTGGGAACCAGGGATAGAAGGAGCACAGAGACCTGCCAGGGGATACGATTGCCCAGTGCACACGGAGACATCAGAGGGCCTGGGCAGAACTGTCTGAGGGACGCAGAAGAAAGAAGATGCTAAAGGGAGAAGTGAGTAGACAGGGTGTGCCAGCGAGGTGTGAGGAAAGCCAGGGGTCACTGCAGCTCACAAGAGACACCTTCACGGGGAGGAGCAGCCAGCCCGTGCAGATAGGAAGCACCAAATGTCCACTGGGCCTGGCAGGCAGGTCACCGGGGCCTTGGAGAGAAGCTCACTGACCCAGCGGAGACAGGTATCAGTGAGAGGCAGGGAGGGAGGGGAAGGGAGGCCGGGGAGAGCTCTTGCAGGAAGTCCACTTGCCAAGGGAAGGGAGGAAAGGAGATGGGGCAGTGAGCTGGGGAGAGGTCTGAATGCTGGGGAAAGCCCAGGAGGGGGACTTGTGGCTGTCGGAGAGGGGCGCTGTGCAGGAACAGGGAGAGCACCAGCCAGCGGTGGCCTCCATGGGAGGCTGTGCGGCTCCTCCTTCATGGAGGACGGAGGATGGACGGTAAGACGCCACAGGCATGGTCTTGATGGCACATGCTGGGGCAGGACGGGCATGGAGCAAGAGGTCTCGGAGAGGGGACAGGAGGAGGGGCTGCCGGCGGACTGAGGCCAGCTAAGGCGGTCACCCATAAGGTGTGATCTTCAGCTGCCCTGGCTCTCGGGGCAGAGTTGGAGAGTGGATAACTGGTGTGGATGTGAGGTGTCCCCCAAAAGCTCACGTGTGAGACAGTGCAAGAAGGTTCAGAGGAGAGATGATGGGGTTGTGAGGGCATTAATCCAGTCAGGGTTTGATCCTCTGAAAGGGATCACCTGAGTGGGAACTGAAGTGGTGGGTGTGGCTGGAGGAGGTGGGCTTTGGGGCGTGGCTTGGGGTGTCTATTTGTGTCTGGACAGTGGAGTCTCTCTGCTTTCTGGGCACCATGATGTGAGCTGCTCCCCTCTGCCACACTCTCCCGCTACAGTGTTCAGCCTCACCTTAAGCCCTGAGGAATGGAGCCGGCCTTCTATGGATGAAGACCTCTGAAACTGTGAGCCCTCAAATAAAATGTTCCTCCTCTATACTCGCGCTGGTTGGGTCCTTTAGTCACAGCAGGAAAAAGCTGACTAAACCATCAGGTGAAGAATTTTCCAGATGAGTTCAGTTGAAGAGCAATGTAGAGGGGGTTGAGGACATTGGTTAGAAAGAGGCAGAGACGTAGAGAGAAGAGACAGAAGGCAGGAGGTAGCAGATGGGTGGGGACAGAGAGAGACAGGGAAGGAGGGCGAGAAAAAGCACGGGAGGCTCCATGAGGCTGAGGGATGGATGTGTCGCATAAAGAAAGAGCCAAAAGGAGAAGAGTCTGATGAGAAAGTCAGACGACCGAGCTTGTGCTGTCAGATGCTCCTCACAGAGATTCGTGGCCATGGGGGTGGGCAGCTGAAGTGGAGCCAAGAGGTCATTTGAGATGAGGTGTATTGGTCAAGGTAATGTCTGCTGCTATAACAAGTACACTCCACATTCCAATGGCTTAACACAGAAAGGTCATTTTCCGCTCACACACTAGGCTGATGGGAATGTTCCCCACGGGCAGCTCTTCACCTTCCACCCGTGTCTCTGACATCCTCCACAGTGGGTCTGTTGTGGTTTACATATGGAATGTCCCTCACAGGCTCATGGCTAAAGGTTTTGTCCCCAGTGCAGTAATGTTCTCAGTTGAATCTGCCCTCATCCATGGATTAATCCACTGATGGGTGCATGGCTGACTAGACTATTGGGAGACAGTGGAAACTGTAGGACGTGGAACCTAGTCGAAGGCAGGGAGCCCTTGGAAGCGTGCCCTTAGGGACTGTGTCTTGTCCCAGGCCCTTCTACCTCCCTCTGCTTTCTGGTTGCCATTGGGGGAGCAACTCTCCACCGCACCCTCTCTACCATGAGGCTTGGCCTCAACATAAGCACATGGCAGTGGAGCCAGTTGACCCTGGGCTGGAACCTCTGAAACCACGAGTCAAAATAAAGTTTTCCATCCCAGCAGATGGGAGGCTGAGGCAGGAGGATCACAAGTTCAAATCCAGCTTCAGCAAAAGTGAGGCACTAAGCAACTCAGTGAGACCCTGTCTCTAAATAAAATACAAGAAATAGAGCTGGGGATGCAGCTCAGTGATCAAGTGCCCCTGAGTTCAATCCTCGGTACAAAAACTAAGTAAATAAATAAAGGTTTCTTCCTTCAAGTTGAGTTTCTCAAGTACTTTGTCCCAGCCATGAAAAGTTGACTGGCATAGGGTCCCAAGGCAGCCTGAGGTTGCCCCCTCTAATCAGCCTGAGTGAGACCTGCGTGTCATAAGGAAGGGGCTCTGTGGCCCACGCCAGGGTGCGTGCCAAGCGTGCACTCACATTCCACTGGCTGGAGCTCAGTCACTTGGCCACATGTTCTGTGTAGGCTGGGAGAGGACTGGCCAGGGGCCCTAGGAAGTGGGTTGGGTGTGATCAGAAGGCGCTGTGATGGACATCAGAGCACTAGCAAGTCGTCCATCCCCACATGAAACCACCCAGACTGTGTAACAGCCCTCGGTGGGAAGGAGGGTGGCGAGGTTGCGGGCAGGAGGGCGAATGGGGGAGATCAGAGGCACATGAAGAGGTGGGCTCCCCTCCCTGAGTGTGGAGGACAGGTGGTGTGTGGTGACAGGGACCCCGCAGCACGAGACCCTCTTGCAGACTCTGGGCACGGGGAGGATAGGCAGCCTCCACAGGAGGGTAGTAGCCTGTGAGGCCAGTAGCATCCTTTACAGGGAGGCTGGCGTCAGGGCCCAGGGGCGGAGTCTTTAGGGAAGCAGCTGAGGATAGGGGGCCCTTGTTGAGGTGGAACAGGTTTGCAGAGATGTGGGCAGAGCCAGGAAAGAAGCATGTGGGAGGAGTGCAGAGAAAGAGGGACCAGAGGTGACCCCAAAACTCCACCTGCACTGAGCAAAAGGGAGGCAGTGTGTGGAAGGCAGATGTAGCTGCCCGAAGGATGGATGCCTTCTGGGTCTGGTGGCTGGGAGTTCTCTGACCTCTGGCTTACAGCCTGAGCAGATTGCCTGCCCAGTGGGATTCAAGTCTCTTGGGCGAGTTAGGCGTCTCGGGAGGGGCAGGAATTGCTAGCATGAAGGAGCAGAAGAGAGGCTCAGCACCTGAGACGGAGGCCACAGGACGCTCTGCCGGGAGTGGAGCTTGCCAGGGGCGGGAGGCCCAGGCCCTGCGCAGGGACATCTGCACGATGCAGGTTCCTTGGTTGACCTGAATTCCAACATAAAACCTGATCATTTGAAAAGGAGTAGACAGCACTTGCTCATGAGTTGTTCAGGAGGTGGGAGGCTCTGGGGACGTACGTGCCTGAGACACACAACTGCATGTTCACCTCGGAGCTCAGTGGCAAGCAGGCCACACTGATTGCTGAGACCTGACGAGGCAGTCTGGTTTGAGAAAAAACATCTTGTTGTCTGTGGAGCCAAAAGTCAAGCTGTAAAAACACGGATGGGTGGCAGCGGTTTCTCTTCAAGCTCAGGTCTGTGCGTGATCTGCGCAGCAGGGCTCGTCAGGGAATGTGTGAATCCTTCCTAATGCTGCTAAATGTCGCCAAAGGAACCGACTCCGTTCTGTCTTGGCTTTTGCTCAGTTGCCCCATGCCAATGAGAAATTGCAGTAGGAATAGTTACGATTAGTGGGAGATCTTAAAATTCCAGACACACCTGCACAAGGTTTTCTTTTCCTGTATTTTACAGAGATCTCTCCTTATCTGTAGCAGGTATTCAGTGCAATCCTATGAGCCAAAGTTGCAATATCAGGAAACTAGAGAGAGGAGAGTTAGGGATGCAAGCAGAGAGACAATGTGTTCACATTGGATAATGTGAATAATGTTACCTCCTTTAGGTTATTATTTATTAACAATGAACAGGAAAGGCTCACTGCACTGGCATGAACAGTACATTCGAACGCTATCTTAGGAGACCACATCTGATGCCTCCGTTTCCATAATGCTGTCCTCACTGATAGAGTTTAATCTGGAAGTCGGGTTTTTTTTTATTTAACATTCATATACAAACCTCGAGAAGAGATGCTGATTTGATATGTGACTTTGCCATTACAAATTACAAGGATAAAGGATATACCTCACTGCTTTTGAACCACTCTATATAAATAGCTCTCTGCACTTCATACTGAGGGTGAATTTGACCTTTAGGGAAGGATCTTTTCTACAGGGCAATTGATTTTGCATTCCCTAGAGCATATACTTGAAGGTTTTCCTGTGATCAAGTCTCCCTGGAAGAGACATTATTTTTTTTTAAAAACCCATTTCTGCTTAGCATGTGCCCA
Organism: Xerus rutilus; assembly: GCA_028644305.1. Classification (NCBI taxonomy): domain Eukaryota; kingdom Metazoa; phylum Chordata; class Mammalia; order Rodentia; family Sciuridae; genus Xerus; species Xerus rutilus. The sequence continues at coordinate 1,206,616 of CM053409.1, read as the reverse complement.
GATACTCTCTGAAGGCAGAGGCAAGCCACGGCTTGAATGGGCAACTGCAGACTGGCCTGCGCACCTGGATGGAGACGTTGTGATCCAAAAAGGAGTTTTTCCTATCACAAACTATTTTAACAGTTCTTCCAACCATTGCAGACCTCTTGAAACAGCAAACTGGAATTTATTAAAGAGCACAAGCCTTCTTTCTCCTTTCTGACTTAATCTAAGACTGGGAGTGTTTTGGTGAAGGCAGGCCCTAACAAAGCTTGGAGGAAAGATATGACCAGAATGTTTATTATTCTCTCTACTTCTTTTCTTCAAAGTATTATAATTGAGGTCATTATAAATCTTTGAAAGCAACACCTTTCTCCTGTATGCTATACCCAGTACCAGAAGATATTTATAGAAATAAAACAGTATCTCACATCCCTTTAGTAAATCTCTGTGTGGCTGGTTCCAAATACAAATGAATAAATAATGTTTATCTAGCCCTGCAGATAATGCTAAAAAGCAAAATTGATTAGTCCATCAGTTTTGTTATGTGCTGACAGTAACACCCTCACATATTGCAGGTTGGCTTATTTTAAGAGAAAATGGTTTAGAAAATGCAAGGAAAAACCCATTAATAAATATTGATTTTGTTGTAATATTGATTTGATAACTGAAATTATATTTTAACAGTGGTGAACCAGTTAAGTTAATGAGATTCAGTGAAAAAATTATGTATGCATTATTAATTATATATTTCTAAATATATATTCTATGATTACATATTATAAATTACACACACACACACACATTTATTCACTTATCATTTCTCTCTCAGGACCAAAGATTTGAAAATCAACTGCAATAATGTTGACATGCATTATAAATCAATTCTCAATGGTGGAAATTCAGGCTGCTTATTCATCATAGCCAAAGAATAAGTATGAATCTTGAATAACTTATAAGAATCACCTTTCAAATCCTCTTGCATTTAAAAGAGGAGGACCTCTCTATACGGAAGGTGTGTATTTGAAGTAATAAGGCTCTAATTGTAGTACCTTCCTTTGGCACTGCTTTCAGACACTGCATTTAAGTACAGATTATTTGAGATTTATTTCAAATGTGCATGCACTCAAGGCCCTAAAAATCGTCCACTTGCTCTTGAATTCCTGAGTTTCCAAGCAGCAACCCCACTATGTTTGTCTCCATGCCCCTGGCTCTGTGCAGTGCATGATGTCGTGTGCATAGTAGGTCTCTTGTGAATGTCTATTGGGTGAGAGAGCATATAAAAGACAGAGCGAGGCTTCAGGGTGCGGGGGAGCTCTGTAAGGTGTCATTTCCCTCCATGATTCAACCTGAAGCAGTCCACAGCCTCTCAGTCACAATCAAATGATTTTCACATTCACATATTCTGGTGTGGCTGCAGCAACAGGGCCTTAAAATTCTTCAAGAGGAATATCAGCACAGATCATGTCCTATTATGGGTTGTGGAGTGTGGTTATCTCTCCTAGAAGATTCTGAACTCTGTGCCCTCCTCAGCTGTACATTTCTGGTGCTTAATGTGGCATGCAGTGCATGGCAGATCTTCAGGAAATGTGCCGTAAATGAATTGGAGGATCTCTGGAACTGCGTCCTGGTCTTCTATGGCTTGACCTTGGGCAAGTCACTGCACCCCTGAGGAACATAGGTTCCTGTCCATAAAATGAACATTTTTATCATCCTGCGCCTCCTGCTTCCTAGACAGGAAAGAAATGCCTGGTTGCAGAGTAACAAAGACTGGGTGACCCCTGGGATCTTTTCTCCCTCATAGACCTTCATCAGCATGGAAAAGGGGAAGAGCTGCGTCAATGATGGTACTTAAACAATCAGCTTTGCAGCCACCTCGTGAGACAGGATGTCATCATTCCCATTACAATAATATGATTTCAGAGGTGAAATACACATTATTTTATAGATGTGAGAAATTAGCTGAAGGTGGGCCCACAGTTTTCCCAAGATCATAGAATCAGTGGACAGTTGAGCCAGGATCCAACTCCAGTTCCGCTGATTTCAAAGCCCGTATGTTATCATTATGTACATGATTCTACCCCCCTACTTAAATTTTGGAAAGAAAAGAGAATCAGTTAGTACTGAGGGTAGGATGGGCTATTTTCATCTTGCGTTTCTACTTTCATATTTTGAGTTGAACAAAACATAAGTGATTTTTTCTAATAATTAGAATTGAACTCAAGATTACTTAACCATTGAACCACATCCACAGCCCTTTTTACATGTTATTTTACATTTTATTTTTTTTTAAATTTTTTTAGTTGTTGATGGATCTTTATTTTATTCATTTATTATTTATATGTGGTGCTGAGGATCGAACCCAGTGCCTCACGCATGCTAGGCAAGCGCTCTATCACTGAGCCACAGCCCCAGCCCTACATTTTATTTTGAGGAAGGGTCTCGCTAAGTTGCTTAGGGCCTTGCTCAGTTGATAAAGGTGATCTTGAACTAGGGATCCTCCTGCCTCAGCCTCCGAAGCTGCTAGGATCATAGGCACCACCGCACCCAGCCATGTAAGTGATTTTTGCTGGGAATATATTTCATGTTGTATTTCATCTGCCTAAGCTCCATGAAAAGAAAAAGGGCAGATCAAAATCACAGGTTGTGGCTATGGCGATTTGTAAGCGAGACGGTGCTACCGATTGGGCAGCATGTGAAGGACTAGTGAGAAATTAGGAGGTGACAGAGAAGGCGGGGGCTGGGGGAAGCACTAAAGTGGCAGGTTATATGAAAAGGAAGATACTGGGGATCAACAGAGGAATTCACAAGAAGAATCTCCTAAGGATCCCCATACCCCGTGGGTGTCACTGCACACCAGGGCTTATTCCACGATGGACCCGGGCCATGGCGGTGGAAGCTCCATGTCCGACCCCTGCTGGCGCTGAGGGCTGAGGTCTGAGCCGGCCACAGCTTTCTTTTGTGTTGATGGGTTAACTTTCAGTGTGAGATTTTTAGGTATTGCAAAATGAACAATTCCAGAGATCTGGTGGTTAGTGAGATCCAGCTGCCCCCACACAATCAGAGGATGTGTGTGGGATGGATCTGTATCTGTAGGAAAATCTAAAGCAAGTCGATATGTTTGACAGGAAGTAGAAATGCAGTTCTGTAATGCCCAATTTTCTTCCTAATGCCTTAGGACTTTTCAAAAGTTATTCATCGATTCACTCTGCTCCAGTCTAAAATAAGAAGTCTTATGGCAATGGGATTTTTAAAAAAATCTAATTTTGGTGGGAAGATGAGGAGAAAGTATATGCTAATCGTACGAGATGGTTGACTCAGCCTGGGATGAAACAAATTAAGCTGGAGAATTTTTCTCTATACTTCAGGAAGGGAACAATCATCACTCAGATCTTGGTTTCTAATACTGTTCTCCAGTAAAAGGAACCCAGGCTCCTTGATGTGATAGACGACTCTAAAACGGAAACAGGAAGTACACAGGCTGAGCCTGGAGCCATGTGACCTTAAGCCAGAAAGTAAGAAAGTGCTTAAGCCAACAACCCAGAAACCAGACCAGGCTGTTGCCCACACGAGGGGCACAGGAGCCAAGCAAGAGCAAACCTGGGACGATCTGAGCAAAGAATAATGTCACATTGAATTATCACCCAAAGTATAAAATGAATATCCACAAGTCCACATTGACATAAAATGAACAGAGGACAATAGACAAACCTCTGGTATGGAAGAATTCTGGATAATTTATGGAGGAGGAGGAGGAGCATAATTCCCTGCTTGGCAATTGTGGCTCACTCTCAGAGTGACTTCTTTCCAACAACCACAGTCCAGGGAGGGGGTGAGGGAGAAGGTGACGTTATGGTGGAGAAACCTGACAGACGCTACCTGTCCTATGATTACGTTCAATATCAACAGTGATGGGCACTGTGTGGTATGTGCCCTTGAGATGATTAAGGAAAATGGCACCTTACCTTTGTGGTTTTCTCCCAAAATACACATCCAGTAAAATTATGAGAAAAATATCAGACAAATAAATCTCAATACAAAATACCTGACCAGTTTTTCTCAAAGTTTAACAGGATGTCAGAAACAAGGAAAGCCTGAGCCGGGTGCAGTGGCACACGCCTGTCATCCTAGTGGCTTGGGAGGCTGAGGCAGGAGGATTGCAGGTTTAAAGCCAGCCTCAGCAATTTAGTGAGGCCCTAAGCAACTCAGTGAGACTCTGTCTCTAAATGAAATACAAAACAGGGCTGGGGATGTGGCTCAGTGGTCAACTGCCCCTGAGTTCAATCCTCTCCCCTCGCCAAAGGAAAAATACAAGGAAAGACTGAGAAACATCCACGAGGAGTCCACAGACATGTGAAGACTAAATTTAACATGGTATCTGAATGAAATGATAGAATAGAAAAAAGCTCAGATCAAGAACTAATGAAATATAAATATGCTATGGACTTTAGTTAAAAATAGTTTATCGAGATTGCTTCATTCATTATAACAAATGTGCCACAGAAGTGTGAGGGGTTAGTGATAGGGGAAACTGGTATGCGGGAAAACAGGATATTTGTGAGTTTTTTTTTTTTTTAAGAGGTAGTATAGATTGTGGGATTGACAGTGAGATAAGGAAGAAGTGAATGCTAAAAGGATCTTTCACAGTCGAGCATGATGGTACATACCTGTAATCCCAGCTACTGGGGAGGCTGGGGGAGGAGGGTCACAAGTTCAAGGCTAGCCTCAGCAACTTAGTGAAACTCTGTCTCAAAATAAAATGAAAAGGGCTGGGGTGTGGTCGGTGACAGAGCACTTGCCCAGCGTGTGCAAGCCCCTGAGTTTGACCCCCAGCACTGCAAGACTAATTAATAATGTTCACTATAAAAATTCTAAGGACATTAAAGCGCTCCAAGCAAAAAAAGAAAAATTCTGTTCCCTCCATCCTTTCCATACATCTATCCCCACCTTTTAGAAGTAGCTGTCTCACCAGTGTCCAGACGTATTGTTTGTGTTCATGAAAGGCTATGGAGTTTTGTGCTTTTGTGGGTGTGTGTGCTCACACACATTACTGGAGATTGAGCCTGGGGGCTTTACCACTCAGCACATCCCCAGACTCTTTTTAGTTTTTATTGTGAAGCCAGTCTTGGCCCACTTGCCCGGGCTGGCCTTGGACTTGTGATCCTCCTGCCTCAGCCTCCCCAGCAGCTGGGCTCCTTTCCCAGATCTCAATGGCCCAACACTCATCACTACTCATTAGCTATCTTAGTACCCACCAAAAATAATTTTTATTTATTTTATTTTATGCTTAAGCTAACCCAAGACCATTTTCATTGTTTGCAAAAAAAGCCTTAGCATATGTACACATGCACGGCATATTCCTAAAACTGGACCCTGGAATTCACTGTGTTCTGTGATTCCAGCAGCTCGGGATGCTGAGGCAGGACTTTCTTCTTTGTGTTGTACCTGGTGCTGTGGACATCCCTTTACACCCGGATGTAGAGATTTAACTTATTCTTTTTAGTGACTACATTGCATTTTACTTTTGGATATACTATAAGACATTTAGCCATCCTCATTTTTGTAGGTTTTCCCATTTTCTTTCTTTCTAAAGCTGTGATTTTTCCATTTAACCCATTCAGAAGAGAAATTGAGGGAGATTTACTAATGGTCAGGTAAATCACACTGGAGAATCATCTCAGAAGAAAGATAAAAAATTAAAGAGAGGGAGATCCTCAGGGAAAGGGTAAGAGACTTGGAGGGCACATCGAGGGTCCCTAACGGCCAAATAATAGGACTGCCAGAGGAGCTAAAGGAACAGATGGAGGAGAGGCAGTAATTAAACAAATTAGGAGAACATTTCCCTGCGATGAGAAAAGGATCTGAGCCTGCAAATTGAAAGGGCTCACCAAGTTCCAGGAGTGATTGATGAGAAAACACATACATTAAGACATATCTTGCTACAATTACTGAATTCTTAGGATAAAGAGAAAGTCTGACATGCTTCTTGGGTAGAGAAATAAAAAAGCTACCTGCAGAAGAAGAATAAGAATGAGATTCTCATTGGCCATGTAGATAACTAAGAAAGAACAGCATCCACAGACCCTGTCCCCACTAAGCTCTCTTCCACCTGAGCAGGAAAAGTGCTCAGGGACAGGCCCAAACGCAGCGCATGTGTGGCTCCTGTGACCCGCCCTGCCCTCCCTACAGTACAGAGCACTGCTGGGTCTCAGTCACCCGAGGATCTTCTTAAGATGCAGATTCCAACTCAGCAATTCCAGGATGGAGATCACAGATACTGCATTTGAACAAGTCCCCAGGTGGTGCCCACGTAGCTGGTGTGGGGTCACAAGCGTGGACTCCCAAGGTGATCTTCAGGCTTGAATCCTGGTTCTATCCCTTCCTGGCGTCACAAACTTGTTCTTTCACTACTTTGTGCTTCAGTTTCTTCATCTGTAAAGTGGGCACAATGGATAACTCAGCTGTGTCCGGCATGTAGCAGGTATCCCGTGAATACTACCATCTGGTAAACATCAACACGCAAGGATGGCCTCCCTGGGGATGCGCGGTGAGTGTTCAACAAGGGCTTTGAGTCCAGAGCCGCCTGCCGCAAAGGCCCGTTTGCTACCATAACTCAAGCTTTCGGTGATCTTAGCAGGTCCTAGACGTCGAAGAGGGGGAGGCCCAAGGCCCAGAGCTGCGAGGGAGACAGCTGAAGTAGGCAGAGGGGAGCAGGAGGAGCAGTCGTACTCAGATCTGCTTTGGAGTTCATCTTGTGGCGTGATTGCGAGTTTATTTTCAAATAGTGAAGAAATGATGTTTGATGAGTGAGAGGAGAAAGGGTTGTCTGTTGAGAAGGTGTAAAAGATGCTAGCATTTCCAGATGAACGCCAGAAGATAAAATGGACGGACAAAGAGAACTGGTCAAACTAGCCAGAAAAAAGGAGAGGAGAAAGTCAAGTATTATTATGAAGAGTCTTGCAAGAGAATCTAGGAAATCAAAGATAAAACTCCTAGGGCCAGGGAGACCTTGTTGACAATGCTGCTAAACCACCCCCTGCCCTTTCCTGTGGCCTATTTGAGACAATAAAATGGCAAATTTGGAAAAATATTAGTAAGTACATGTGACTGTGAGAGGGACAAGCTTGCTCGCTGTTCACAGAAAATCACTGCTTTCCCTCTGGGACGTCTTTCTTCTCTTCCATCACATTTTTACAACTCTGTTGAGGTGCAATTGATACATAATAAGCCACACATATTTAAAGTAAAGAACTGGTGAGTCTTGCCATGTGTATAACACCCATTGAGCCATCCCACAACCCAGAGAAGCAAAGCCACCATCCCCGGAGTTCTGCTGCTCCACGATAACCCAGCCTGCTCTCACTCCACCCTGGCGGGCTCATGGACACAGTGTCCAACCTCCTGGAGGGGTGGCCAAACCCTGGGGTGCTGCCTGCAGAGACCTGAGTGGAAGCAAGAGCATCTTCTAGGCCTGGCCCAAGAAACCCTCTGTGTCCGAGCCTTTCTCTCTTCCCCTATGTGCCAGCTGCCTGGTGACAGCCATGGTGACCCAAGGAGCACTGTGGAGGATGGCAGGACCTTCTTCAGCCTGGGTTTCTGCATGACTGTGGGGCACAGTACCCCATTCCATTGCTCACAAACCACTAGAGGAGTTCAACCACTGAGATTTGGGTGTTCATTATGGCAACCTGGTGTTTATTACCTTAGCAAATACAGTAATGTCCACCCAGCCCTTGACAAGAGATGATCTTGTCAACAGCAGAAAACAGCTAAGGAGAGTCAGTTAGCAGAACAGATCCAAAGTACACATTAAACACATGGAAAGATGTTCACATCCCAGTAAGTATGGAGAGTCAATAAAGCAACACAGACTAGCCGCCATTGAAGAGCCTCTCATTGGCAGAGATGGAGGAGGGAGGACACTCCAACTGCTGCTTCAAGTGTGAGTTGCTATGGGCTCTTTGGAAAATTTGTGTGTTACCAGATTTGGTAACACACCATGAAAACCACAAATACTCTTTGATTTAGTAGTTCCACTGCTAGGAACCAATTTTATGGGAATAAAGACACAGGGTACAGGGATAAAGAACCTCTTTGTAAGAGAATGTTCATTGAAGACTAAATATCAACCAAAACAAAAACCAATTAAAACACAAAAACCAATTAGAACAAAGGGAATACCTGTCAGTAAATGAATGGCTGAATAAATGATAGACTATCCATTCCATGAGAAGCTATGTTGCAAATTTTTAAAAAAGTAAATTAGAGCCAGGCATGGTGGCACCTGCCTATTGTCCCAGCGACTCAGGAGGTTGAGGTGGCAGGATTGCTTGAATCCAGGAGTTCAAGGCCAGCCTGGGCAACACTGAGACTCTGTTTTTAAAAAAAAAAGAAAAAGAATTTCTAAAAAAGAAAATATAAATTAGAGCTGAATCAAAGAACATAGGTTTTGTTGGCTAAGAAAAGGAAAATACAGACAAGTATATAACACAAGTGCATTTTCAGGAAACAAAGACTCAAACACTCTAGTGTGTGTAAATAGGCATCTATGTGTGAATTTGTGTGTGTCAAATCAAATGTGCTTGGGGAAAGTGTTTAAGGAGAATGTAGACATTAAGATACGGGTTAGTTAGTATGGCTTGGGGTCAGTAGTAGGCTGGAAAACGGCCCCCAAGGTGACCACGTCTTCATCCCCAGAGGCTTTATCTGGGGAAGAGACTTGGCGGTGTGGTAAGGACCTCAAGGTGGGTGATCACGCAGGGTCAGCTGGTGGGTCAGAAGGAGGCAGGACATGAGGGACGGAAGAAAAGCCCGCGTGACCATGGAATGGAGACCTGACCTGGGCAGCCACAAGCCAAGGCATGCAGGCTGCCACCAAAAGCTGAAAAAGGCCAGGGACGGAGGCACCCTGATGTCTCCAGAGGAATCAGTCCTGCTGCTGCCTGGAGTTTAGCCCCCTGGACTCATTTTGGACTTCCGGCCTCCAGAACTGTAAGAGGATACATTTCTGTTCCAAGCAATGTTTGTGGATTTTTGCTTCTAGCAGCACTAGGAAACACCGGCAGTGGTGACATCGGTGGACAATGACCCTGTAACAGTCCTCGCTCCCTGGGACGCTCTCCCCTTGAGTGGGGGAGATCATCACATGACGGGATTGCATTCCTGTGACTGTGTTATGCAGCAAAAGCGAAGGAGTTTTTGCAGCTACGGTTAAGGTCTGAGTTTGAGTCCATCAGCACTGGGTGGACCTAACCTAATCACACTCTGTGGAAAGGAGTCTGCCTTCCCTGAAATCAGCTATGTGGAGCAGCTGGGACTCCAGCTGGCCTTGAAGGGGCCAGTCACCCGGACTCCACAGGCACAGGGGAGCAAATGTTGCCAACAACCACGTGAGCTTGGAAGAGGTCCGGGAGCCTCAGCTGAGAGGCAGCCCCAGAGACCCCTCACCTGCAGCCTGGCGAGAGCTGAGTCCAGCTCAGCCAGATGCCCATCCAAGGAACTGCGAGGTTACAGACAGGTGCCACTCAGGGCCCCCGCACCAACGGAGATGTCCTGCACAACCACAGAAAACAAAAGGAAGACCAGGGAAAGAAGGAAGTCACTGCCCTGAAAAATAAGAGAAGACACAACTGCAGTCGGAATCGAGATGGGTCACAGTCACACCCACAAAGCCGCCTAGGTGCGCATCAAGTAAAAGGAAGGCTTGAAAAGGGAAAAGAAATCTAATACAGCTTTGGATTTTCAGGAGCAATCGTACTGAACTTGGAAACACTTGGGAGGGTTGTGTGTGGGGAAAAGAAGGTGCGGGTATTTGTGCTGCTGCATGTGAGAGGCCAGGAGGCCACGGTCGAGTGGGGCAGGAGTTCAAGCTGAGCAGCCGCAGTTCCCTTCAGGGCCTGATTTGGAGGTTTTGGTGGAGATTTTCACTGTTCAGTGATTTGGGTCACCAGCGAGACCTCTTCTGGACATAAGACAGTGCTCTGACTGTCCAGGGGGTGGCTTTCTTTCTGCAGCGGCTGCTCCCAGGCCCCTGGCGGCTCCCCACAGCCCGCCGGCCAAAGCCCACACTCAGCCCAGCCTCCAGCGCTCTTACCTTTGACCCAACCTGTCTGTGCAGAGCACCGAGCCACATTCTGCCCTTAACAGAGCTGTGTGTGTCCGTCGATAGCACACCAGTAGGTGCATTCTTCTCTAGAGTAAAATTGTGGGGTCAAGGAATATGCCCATTAAAATTCGATTAAATCTTTACATTTTAAAACGAAGTCTCCGTAAAACCCTGTGCCCACCCACCGTCTCCTTCACACAGGGCATGAGTGAGCTCACTCCTCCACGTCTGCTGCAATGTCCCCGTGTTTATAATACTGTTCGTCACAAACACAAACAGCACAAACACAATGCCGTATATTATACCTAAGTATAAAATGCTGTTTGCTGTGAATATTTTAAATTTTTGTCTATCTGTCAAAAAAGCGGTTTGAGTGCAGTTTTCGAGTCCATCCGCCATTTGTATTACTTTTCTGGATTGCCTGTCCAGAGCCCTGCTGTCTGAAGTGGTTGTTGCCCTGTTCCAGGCAAACCGTCTTCAGCAGGACACAGTGGCAGAAAGCCTTCCCCTTCCGGGGCCAAACGCCAATGCCATCTAAGCTCCACCGCTGCCCTGCCACGCTGCTTTGGGAAAGGCTTCTGGGACTACATAGTAAGGACACTCCTGTCTACGGTGGTGTGGTGACAGTGGTGTGGTGTAACGCAAACGGATCCTTAAAACTGTTGTAAGGCTAGCTCTCGTTTAAGTGTCTAAACGTCAACAGGGGAAATTTTCTCAGGGGTCACTACAATAATCCACACTGACTTAATGTCTTGTCTCTTACCAGGTTCTGAAAGCTTTGCCAGGTTTATCTGATTCATCTGCCTTGCTCCGCTAACTTGAAAAGCAACTGATCCACAGTGTGAAAATACTGTATATGGTGGGGCTGGGATTGTGGCTCAGTGGTAGAGCGCTTGCCTTGCATGTGTGAGGCACTGGGTTCGATCCTTAGCACCACATAAAAATAAATAAATAAAGATATTGTGTCCATCTACAACTAAAAAAATTAAAAAAAAATACTGTATATGGTGATCTTTAGTTTTCTTTTTCTTTTCTCAGTAGTGGAGATTGGACTCAGGCCTCGCACCTGCTAGGCAAGTGCTCTACCACTGAGCTGGCTTCCTGGCCACCCTTGCCCCTTTTATTAGGGTCTCATTAAGTTGTTCAGGCTAGCTTTGACCTTGGGATCTTCTTGCCTCAGCCTCTCGAGGAGCTGGGATTGCAGGTGTGCACCATCATGTCCAGCTACCCTTAAATACTCCTGATTGAGCCAACAGGGCATCTAGCTCCATTCATTCACTTGCTGTTCACAAAGGTACTAAGCACTGGTTGTACGCTGGGCATCCTGCAAGCCTGGGGGTACTGAGCACTGGTTGTACGCTAGGCATCCTGCAAGCCTGGGGATACTGAGATGACCATAACTGACAAGCCTCCTGGCTTTGTGGACTTAGAGTTTAGAGGAGAAGTCAGTTAAGTAAACAGACCCTTATGATACAGCGCAATGGTGGAGAAGTTCGTTAAAACCTGGAGTACACTTGGCCGTGTCCCGCTTGGGGTAGGCTTAGGGTAGAGTGTCCCAAGCAGAGGAAGCCACGGGTCTTTTATCAGAAGTGTCATCAACCAGGGAAGAGTTTTACCAGGACTGCTGGAAAGCCTGGCTCGCCCTGCAACCATGTACTCGACACGTGTAGAGCCTCGTCTCGTGTGCGGCTGTGCGCCGTGCATTGTGAGGCCCTATCGTGTGCAGCTGTGCGCTGTGCATTGTGAGGCCCTATCGTGTGTGGCTGTGCTGTGCATTGTGAGGCCCTATCGTGTGCGGCTGTGTGCTGTGCATTGTGAGGCCCTATCGTGTGTGGCTGTGTGCTGTGCATTGTGAGGCCCTATCGTGTGTGGCTGTGCGCTGTGCATCGTGAGGCCCTATCGTGTGTGGCTGTGTGCTGTGCATCGTGAGGTCCTATCGTGTGCGGCTGTGTGCTGTGCATTGTGAGGCCCTATCGTGTGCGGCTGTGTGCTGTGCATTGTGAGGCCCTATCGTGTGCGGCTGTGCGCT
>CM053409.1:1161510-1194003 GCA_028644305.1 Xerus rutilus | reverse complement strand
TGTGGCTGTGCTGTGCATTGTGAGGCCCTATCGTGTGCGGCTGTGTGCTGTGCATTGTGGGGCCCTATCGTGTGTGGCTGTGTGCTGTGCATCGTGAGGCCCTATCGTGTGTGGCTGTGCTGTGCATTGTGAGGCCCTATCGTGTGCGGCTGTGCGCCGTGCATTGTGAGGTCCCAGCTGAATTGACACAGAGGTCTCACTGGGAGGTGGGAAGAGGCAGACCAAGAAGGAGCATCCACTAGGTAGGGCCTTGACTGGGCAGACTGTGATCATGCCACAATGCTCAGACCATTATCGCCACCAGGGGACGGCCAATGGTGTTACACAGGAAGTGCCGTGGAAACCAAACATCTAGGCAATGGGGACTTATTTTCAAAGCCCACTCCAAAGGGGAAGTAATCCTTCACACCAAAAGAAGTTTTATCCCCTCTTTCCTCCCCCTGCCCCCAATTACAGCTTCATAAAATGAAGATCCCCTAGGGACACTGTATGTCCCAGGAGGTCCTGAGACACACTTGCCATTCCTGAGGCTGATGTTCAGAAACCAAGAACTATCTGCACAAGGATTAAAAATCAGAGGCCAAAAGGGAGCGTCCCTGCAGTCACCCTGGCATCTAATAATGAAAAGCCTGCAGAATAATGCTGGTCATTTCATAGGCTCCTGATTCCAGAGCGAGGATGCTGTCACCATGCTTTGCTGGGCTCATAATTACCCCAGCCAAAGAACTCCTCTGGGTATTGCTCTGCATGTGGATGTCTGTGCTGAGGAAACAGCCCGGAGCCTCGTGTCCACACTGGGCAAACCCAGGTAACAAGCCTCCGTCCAGGTTGCTGTCTCCGTGTTTACCCAGCAGACCAGTTAGATTCTTGCTCTTTATGCTGCAGGCTCCAATTCCTGACAGTGCAGTGAACACTGTGCCCACACACTGACCTGCTCGTACCCAGCGGGGTGACCACACAGGACCTGGGACAGTCACAGCACGGGATCCTCTGCTTCCAGCCACGGCAGTCCTTCCAGTTAGCCAACATGCCTGAAAACATCACCATTCCCACCGGACACCAGGAGCTCATCTCCGATGCAGGGTTGCAGTGACTCCTGGCCACACTTCCTCTGTCGTTCTGAAACATGGGCACCCCCAACTCAAAGCTCTGGATGCCCTTCTGGAGGTGCCAAGGGTATACGCCTGTGGGAGAGTGGACCTGGGACCTTCACACTAGGATATGAAGGAGGATTGGCAGGAGGGTTGAGAACGGAGAGGTGAAGTCAGATGCAATTATGTGAAAGAAAGTGAGGAGCTGCCGTCCATCTCTTCTTGGAAATGAGATGCGGCTGGGTTTAAGCTGCAGCCTGCGGAACTCATGCTAGATGAAGGGGCCTCAGGACCACCTGCGTGCTCCCAAGGTGCGGTGCTTCCCGGAGAAGAGGTCGCCTCATCCTATCAGTTTGCTTTGATCCTTGGAGGTGCTGTGTACCCGCTGGCCATGCTGATCCACGTGGGTGTCCTCAGTACCTAGCACAGCACCCTGCGCTGAGAGGACTCTTACATGTTGGTCATTGCGTGACCTGGTCAAGTGATGGTGATGGGGACCGACAGGCTGGTGTTCTGTGAAAGTCATTAAATACAGAACAGGTCATCTCACTCGGAACGTCCACGGTGGCGACATTCTTATGTTCATTTCTCATATCTGTGTTTTTCAAGCTCTAAACCGAGGATTTCCTGTTTCCTTCCATGAAAGTAGCCGACTTGATAGATTTTCAAAAGTGAAATGTTACTGGTTATGTTCCTTTGGAGCTGAAATCGGTGAGATATCCTTTAATGTGCCCACGTTCTGTAGCCACAGACCCACCGTGCTGCCCGCGCCTTGTTGTGGATGCCCGCGTGGCTCCTGCTCAGGCAGCTGCAAGTTGTTCGCATTCCTCTTCTGCCGTCCGGCCCGTCCCTCACCACGCACCCTGCCTGAGTCAGGCCAAGGATCAATTACTATATATTTTTCCGGCTCTATAAACTTGGTTAAAAAATCTTAAAGTGAGAAGGGAAATAAAGAGAAAAATTATCTTTGCTACTTGCTTGAATTTAAACAGCATCATAGCTTTATTAAGACTGAAGAAATGAGGTTATTGGAGATGAGTAAGACTCCAATCTGTACCTAATGCCACCAGTCTTCAAACCCACTCTACCAGTCAGGGGCCTGGCAAGGAACAGATGATCCACTCTGGGGATAATTGAGTTTAATGAGAGGATTATTTCACAAAAATGGGGCAGAGTCATGGGAACCAACAAGAAATAGCTAAGCACCCGAGGGTGAGCCACAGAGGGACTGTTCCCATCCACAGTCGGAAGGGTACAACAAGAGGTGTGGTGGGAGCCCAGCCCTGAGCAGGGCGCTCCCTGGCAGGAGCTGTGGTCTTAGGTAGAGGAACAGCTGTCACTCAAAGCCTGGCAGGGGTGAAACGCCCATTCCTCCCTCCCCCACCCTCTGATCTCCTGATGGTGGCTTCCGCTGGCCAGGCCCAGCTGGCGGTGCATGTCCTGGGATGCAGAGAAGGGGGGACAGGGAAAAAGTATTTCTAGAGGATCAAAGAACACTCAGCTGTGCACTGTATCCATCAGGAACCATCAATAACCCTGAGAATAGTTCACCAAGAGGCCCCCGACAACATGTCCCTCCATGACAGAGACGTCTCCCGGGGGCCCAGTGACGGAGTTCATGGCAGTGGGGCGGTTACCATGCCAGTCCCGGAGGCAAGCGGGCAAGGCGGGAACCAGCAGCCAGAGGCTTCACAGCAGAGGCTGCCTTGAGGGCAGCGCAGGGCAGAGCTGTGGTCAGCCCCGAACCCCACGCGCCCGCCCCCAGGCCACAGGCTTCCTTCCTTCAGGCCCTAACAACCCGGGGCCAGGGGGCCAGGAGGCCAGGGAGCCACATGGGCCTTCACAGAGCAGCCTCTTGAAGAGAGCTGACAGAGGGGGCGAGCTGCAAGGAGAACCCAGGCACCGGGCACACCCGCAGCCGCCCGCCGTCCCCACTCCTCCCCTGCTCCATCTTCCTTTCGTCCCTCCTCTTCTGTGCTGCCTCCCTCCCTCCCTCTTTTCTCCCTCCCTCCCTCCTCCTCCCTCTACACTTTGTTAACTGCACACCAAGCCCCACACTAGATGCTTCCTTTCCCTCTCTGAGGTGGAGTGCGCTGTTCTCCCCTGAGTGGGAGCCCTCCATCAGCCACGGTGCAGACCTCTCAGCGGTTCTCAACTTTTTCTGGTACCAGGTATTGAACTCAGGGGCACTCGGCCACTGGGCCACACCCCCAGCCCTATTTTGTGTTTTATGTAGAGACAGGGTCTCACTGAGTTGCTTAGCGCCTCACCATTGCTGAGTCTGGCTTTGAACTCGCGATTCTCCTGCCTCAGCCTCCCTAAGTGCTGGGATTACAGGGTGTGGGCCACTGTGTCCACAGTGGTTTTCAATCTTTTTAACAGAGGAACATCCTGGAAAAACAAGCCCTCACAGGAACCCTGATAGATGATAGTGACAAAGCAATATTTATTAGAGAAAATTTTGACTGGATTTTCGACATTTCCTTGATTTAGGGCAACCAGGTAGAACCACGATGGTATTTCTGGTGAATGTGAAAGCTGGAAACCTGTTTTGCTGCCCTGCACCAGTAGCAGTAGTTGCCCATGGTGACAGTTTCCCAGGCAGGGTGACAGCCACCGTTGCGAGCACCTGGGAGCACAGGCAGCTTGGACTTCCCACCTCCAGTTCCTCTGCAGTGTCTTCTTTTGTAATCATGGGACGTGGGACTGACAGCTGTGCTTCGCCAGTCACCTGCTCAGGAAATAGCTCAGGAAAATTCGGCCTTTCCGCCTCAGTTATCCAACACTTTGGAGCGGCTTAGCCCAGGAAGTGAAGGCTCTTGTTAAAAACACAGAGATTTGGGAAGCTACGACATGATTAACCATGGGGCATTTTGCCAAATGAGCAGTTAACAACCAGGGCCAGGGAAACAAGTGCTGATTAGTAATCCCTGCTTACAAAGGGGCTTAGACCCAGTCCTAAAAATCCACTGTGACAGACCAGAAAATTCCTGACCTATTGTAGCTGGAACTATGCTGCCTTTAAAAAAAAGTATTAGTCTAATCAAAACGCATCCATCAGTGCTTCTGTGTGTAAAGAGAATCACCCTTTACAGAAAATTGTTTATATTTAAATTTAGCAGACTGGAAGTCTCCCAGGCATTCTCTATAAAACATAAAATTAAAATTTAAGCCTACTTGTGAGCTTTCTAACAGTTAATGTTTGCTTTAAAAATTGCTTTGATGTCAAATTTAGTCACTCGTTCATTAGTTCATTTAACAGATCTTGGCGTGCCGGTCCTGTACTCGGATGGCATCCATCTCCACGGGCTACGCCAGGGTGAGAGTCGATGAGAAGTGGTAACACTTTGGGAGGTATGTGAGTTCAAGTACCAGATAGGAAACCCACTGGCTCCCACTGTGCTACTTCTGTGCCGCTGGGAGAGGCTAATGGGTGAGGCAGCTTCTGCCTTGCCCATGGCTCAGGGCCCGAGCACGAGGGCCACGTCTCTGCAGAGCTCCTGGCTTCCCTCGCACTCATCCCTCGGGGTGACCAGACAGCTGGGAGGGCAGGAGGGACATGGAGAGCGGATTGGTGTGTTGGGAGGAGGAGTTGCGGGCAGGTAGAGCTGCACTTGGGACATGATGAGTCAGGGGTTTCAGTGCGCCCACTGTGTGTCCTGCAGGCAACCAGAGACACGGGACTGAATTTGAGGCCTGCAGTCAGCACCGAGGAGGGGTCTGAATGAAGGGCCCAGGGGACAAGTGTCTTCTCCTAACTAGGAGGAATGCTCTCTGTGAGTGGGGTGGTCTGCAGGCCAGGTGACTGCAGGTGGAACAGAGAGGGTGGTGGCCTCGCTCAGGAGCCGGGGGTCCTCTGGGAGCCAGGCTGAGCCTGCAGTGGGGGCCTGAGGAAGTCTGGTTTTCTGGAACCACTCACACTCACAGCCACTCAGGCCCGTGGAGCTTGAAGTCCCCACCACGGCAGCTCAGGCACCAGGAGTGGACGTGGGCCGGAGGTCATGGGTGGCACAGGCTAGTGACGGCACAGGGCTCTGGGTCAGCAATGCCTGCCTGGACCAGGCAGAAGAGCTGACTAGAATCCAGGCCAGACAGGGAGAGCATCAGGTGGCCAGCTGTCCAGGAGCAGGGCCCTGGGGCCATGTCTCAGGCTCCCTTTCCTCCTGGACCCTGTTCCCTGGGGTCCCTCACCCCACAAGAACTGCAAACCAACTGTGGGTGCCCCAAGGGAAATGAGTTACGTGAGAGGACAGAGGAGTGAAGGATGACAGGAATCACAGCCAGGCAAGAGCCAGCCCCGCTCCAGCTTGCAGCATCCCTTCACCCCCAGGTTAAGGACGCTTCTGAGGGCCTGTCTCTGCATTTGGCTGGACTCACACATTTGCTCATATTCTTCTGTTTTCAAGAGCCGGGCTCCCCAACACTCTCCTCCCCACAGGAGAGGATTGACCTCAAAGAGGGGGCTGGAGGGGTAGTTCATGGGAGAGCCCTCGCCCAGCACCACGAGGCCCGGACCTTGACCTCCAGCATCACAGACCATCGAGAATCCCCTGCTCTGCCGTAGGTCCAGCTAGAGGGGGCACTGGCACAGTGGTCCAGGACAGTCAGCACTTCTGTGGCCTTCCAGAGTCACCCGTCCCCACGCCTGAAGCACCTAAGGAAGCTGAGTGGTGGGGAAACCCAGCGAATCAGGCCTGGTGGAAGGGTGGAAGGGCCTAATGCAGATGGACGTGAGAGTCCTCTGGAAGCCAGAGGGGGTGGGTGGAGGACAGCGGGTGTCAGGACGGTGCTGGGTGGGTGCTGAGCTGCCGGAGCCCAGTGACAGCACTTTGGTCTCTCTGGGACTTTTCTTGGGAAAGGAACTCGACCTTCTCTTTGAGAGAGAAGGGTGGCTTGTCTCCTCTCGCCGAACTCCAGGCTTTTAACACTGTCACCTGGGACAGGCTGTCACCCTCCCTAGACCACTGTGGCAGCGGGCTGTTGGGCCCCCCACAGCCCCAGCAATGGGTGCTCGTTGCCCGGGAGCCTGCTGATTGCTTTCTGGGCAGGGCTGACGTTTAGCCAATTGTCCTTGACGTGAGATTGCCCTTTGTCCTCTGGAGCTGCTGGGTGTCGGTCCCTGGCGATCCTCTGAGGTCTCATGCATAGACACCCTCACCTTCTGAAATAAGGATCCTCCCGACACCGCGAGGCTCTGCGCAGGTGTCCACCAGGGCTTTCTGTTTCTGGAGGTCACACACCCCCAACCCTCCATTTCTTCAGCAACATGGCTTTGGGAGCCCTTGCCGTGCTGGTCTCCCTCTCTCCCTTGGTCGTGAGCTGGACCGGTGTTCTGGATGCGGCGGAGCAGCCTGCAGACAGCAGGGCGATTCCCTCAGTGGAGTCAGACCGATGCCTCCACTGCCCTCCCCCGGGACCACCTCCGTCTCTGGCTTGGTGAGGCTGTAACCCCGTCTTCTGGGATTTCCATGTGCTCACACTTAGCTCTGTTTTATTCTTTTGTGGTTTTGCAACTGTAGGTGAACATAAAATTTGCCCTGGGTTCTCCTTCTCAGATGCCTTGGGGTAAATTGCCTGTGGCTTTCTGACCCTGGAAACATTTCTCACCCCCAAGTCCTGTGACCACTGCTCTGCCTCCCCAGCTGAGGTACTAGTGGGGCTAAGTTTGGTGATACTTCCTGAGTCGTCACTGTGTGCCAGGAATTGTGCTATGCGCCATGGTGGGGGGGGGGTCAGATGAATGAGAGCGTGGCCCCCACTGCAGGGCAGTTTGCTGTCTGGAGGGAGAAGACACCCAGGGACACAGTGGGGTGTGAGGAGAGCCACACCACAGAAGCAGGACGAGCACCAGGGCCCAGAGGAGGGGCTCTGGGCCCCCACTAGGAGGACAGGGAGGGGTCTTCAGAAAGAGAAGTATCTTGAACAGTAAGTAAGAACTAACTGGGAAGAAAGTGAGGAGACAGGGAGAAGAGAAAGAGCAAGGTCAAAGGAGCAGCAGGCTCGTGGTGCAGGTGGGGAGCTGCGGGCTACCTGGCATGCGATGCCATGGGAGAAGGGAACCTAACTCTTGAGCTTGACTCAGTAGACAAGGGAGCCTTGGGGGTGTGGCGGGGTAGTAATCAAATGTGCACCTGTCACTCGGCCTCCGTAGAAAGAACCCGTTCCGGCGTGGCTCATCTGGAGGTGGGCAGGTGGGCAGGTGGACCGGGAATGCTTAGCAGTCTAATGCCTAAACTCAAGCCAGAGGCGGTAGAGGATGGAGCACATCAAGCGCGGTGCAGATGAAACTGGCTGCCTTGGCGGTGGACAGCCGTGGAGACGCAGAAGACCAGTGACAACAATCCAGAGATCTGGAGTACTGGCCAGGAGCCCGGGGACACAGCTAGCCAGGAGGGTGGAAGAGATGTTTGGGGAACTGTGAGGTCAGGTCTGAACTGCACAGCGAACCTCCAGGAATAACGTCCAACAAGTAATCGGGTTTACAAATCGGATTGTCACAGGAAAAACCAAGCTAAGAGGTGGGGTCTTCAGTTCCTCAGTGGGAACTAAAATCTTCAGACGAGTGCATAGAGAACATGCAAGAAAAAAGCCCTGCGGCCAGTTTATGGCCACGAGCCACACCAGATTTAAGGCAGGCTTGTAAACAAGGTCAGCATGTTTTATTGGGTTGATAAGCCAATTTGATTTTGTGCCTAACATTTTTGGGAAATTTCACCTGAAAATTAGAATTTTCAGATTATCTTAAAACTAGGAGATATAAACACGTTGGCCTTGCCTTTTCACAAAGCAACGTCCCTCCACACCTGAGCGTCAGCTTCCTCTTCTGATGGCACACAGGCCCTCCAGTTCTTCACTGCCCCATTGTCTTTCAAACATCAAGGTCAATGTCAGCTCCCTCTGGTCATCACTCTGATGCTACTATTCCTTATGCCTGTTTCATTTAAAAATATATATATTGCTGGGCGTGGTGGTGCACACCTCTAATCCCAGCACTTTGGCAGACCGAGACAGGAGGATCACAAGTTCAAAGCCAGCCTCAGCAACGGCGAGGCGCTAAGCAACTCAGTGAGACCCTGTCTCCACATAAAACACAAAATAGGGCTGGGGATGTGGCTCAGTGGTCCAGGGCCCCTGAGTCCAATCCTCAGTACCAAAAAAAAAAAAAAAAAAGATGCAAAGAAAATATTGCTTGCCCAGAACAGGTAGAAAGAGTTTTTAACTTGGTATTAAAAGTGAGTAAAGAAATAGGATTATTTTAGAGAGACCAAGAACCATGGTCAGAACAATGAGAAGGAATTAGGAGAGAGGCAATTTAATAGTTTCAATAAGTTATCTAATAAGAATCAAAATGCTCATTGGATTTATCAATAGGAGAACATGGAGATCTTTAGCAGAGTCATTTCCACAGCGGTATTGGAGATCAGAGGTGAGATCTCAGAGGTGGAAGGTGAGCAAATGGAGACAAGCTCATTTCCCTCCTTCCAGAAACCTGGCTGGGAAGGGAAGCAGGGATCCGGGCAGTGAGCAGAGGCACTGCAGCGTGGACAGTGTGGGAAGGCCTCACTCCTTTCCAGAAGGGAGCTTCTCGGCATGTGTACAGATTGTACATAAGGAGCCAAAACATAATAAAGGGAGGGTGCTGATAATGTGTGAGAGAAAGAGGACAGTTCAGAGGTAGGTGCCAGGCTGCGGGAGCGAGCGAGATCACAGAACAGTCCTCACCCCGTAGATGGTGGAGAGGAGAAAGCCCGGGGAGGCAGTGAGCTCGTGGGTCAAGTCGTGGCTTTCCTCAATGAAGCAGGAGGAGCGTCGGGGGCTTCGTGTGAGAACTGTGTGCTCAAGATCCCAGGAGAACGGCCAAGGGCTGTTAGGATTCCTGGGCAGGGAGGGAGGAGCTGCTCACTGAGGACCGTGGCGCAGGTTGCTGAGTGGCCCCAAGGGCCCAGCCAAGGCTGGAGTGGGGGTCCTCAGTGACACCAGCCTGGTTGCAGTGTTGGGTGACGGAGAGCACAGCCAGCGATTTCCCCAGCCCCAGGAGGCTGAGGAACGCGCTCAGGTATGAGCGTGCAGAGTCCAGCACACAGGCCCGAGGCCAAGGTGGAGTCCAAAACCTGGCCGAGGCTGGAAGTGAGAAACAGCCAGCAAGAGGCAGGAAGAATAAGGGACGAAGATGGGGGCAGGTGGGAGTCAACGACAGAGGGAGCAGAAGGGAGGAACGCTGCTTGGAAAAGACCAGGAGAGAGGAAGAGAGGAGGAAGGAGAAGCTTGAAAGGGCTGAGACGTACGGAGGGAGAATCGTGTCAAAGGAAGAACGTGAGAAACGAGCTAAGAGGCGCGTGGTGGAGACCTGCCCAGCCTCCTGAGGCCGGGGCTTCATCTCCAGAGCAACCTAGCACAGAAGGATAATCCCAACTCTGCGACCCAGAGGCCCGCTGGGGATGAAGACAGAGCTGGGACCTGGGACCCGGCACTGAAAGAGCCCGGTCCAGCCCCTGTTCTCCACTCTGCTAACGAACCCAGAGCTTTTGGTTTTAAGGGTCTGTGGCCGTTAAATGGAGAGGGTGTCCAAGCAAAGCCGCAGGGCACAGCTCTGCCAGAACGCTTCTCCGCCGTTGCTTAACCTCTGCGTTAACACCATAGGGCACCAGGCCTCTAAACCAGGACCGTTTTGCTGTTAACACAGAAGTTAGAATCAACGTCGCCTGGTTGTAGGATCAAACGTCCACCCTAGGAGGGAGGTCAGTGGAACGGGTTGGCAGAGCAGGGGCGCTGGGGGGGGAGGGGCCGCGAGTGAAGTTGCCCTAGTGAAGCTGGGTTCACGTTGGAGGCGCCGCAGTGCATGCTTTCTGCATAGAGCCATGGTGCGCCAGCTGAAAGAAATAGATAGACCTGCAGAGCAGAGAAAGGGGGTCAGGGAGAGGGAGGAGGGAGAGGGGGAGTAAAGGGACTGAAGGGGAGAAAACTGCTGTGTGCATTCACGAAGGCGTCACAACAAACCCTCCGATACGAGCGACTCCAAGGCACTGACGGAAGCGTTCAGCAAAGCCCTCCACCCCGGCTCTGAGGACTGCAGCTCTGAAATCCGTAAGGAAGGATTTAGTGGATCCTTCTACCAAGTGACCTTCTCTTGGTCTGCAGGTACAAAGACCTCGCAGCCCACTGCCTGTCCCCAAGGAGTTTACCGACTAGTAAAGTGAAGAAACTTGAGGACCACGATTTTTTAGGCTTTGTTAATGCCAACCTGGCCATTAGACTGGTCTGCTGGCTTCCCTAAGTCTCCCGCACCCGAGTGTCGCCCCAGGATGTTTTGGCCTTCTGTCTGATAGCAGCTTTTTCGAGACTCACCCTTTTATGTGGAACTCTAAGCTACACCACTGCTGTCCTCCAAATGGATGGCCAGCTCAATCTCCTGTTTCTAGAAACTCTGGAGTCCCCATCTGTGACATGGGTCCCAGAGGCCACCCCCAGAGTCCCTGATCATTAGAAGGACTCGCTGAACTCAGCACATGGTCGTGTCCCTGCGACATGCTACTGTGAAGGACACCAAGCCAAGGTGGCAAGGGAGGCCCGTGGGGCAAGTGGAGAGCCCAGGCCAGGCTTCCCAGGGTCCCCCCAGTGGGATGGCATGTGGTGTATGCCAGTCCTCTGGTCACGTGTGAAAGGCTTCCTACCAGGGCAGCTCCTGAGGGCCAGAGACCGAGGTTCTTACTCGGAGGGTCACCTAGGCACCCCCACTCGCACATGCCCCGATTCCAGACTCCCAGGAGGAAAGTCGGTGTTCAGCATAGACCACGCTCCTCACGCTACAAGTTCAGCTCTGCAAACCACGCTCATGGCAGGTGGAGACCTCACATCAGCACAGGGCACTTCATCGTTCAGCTTGGCTGCATCTGAGGCCCCGTTTCGTCTCTGCATACCAACGCACTACCTGCTGGTCATGGCACTCTTACCTGGCACTACTGCCTCAGCCGGTCACTAGCTGCAATCGTACAACACACTGTGCATGTCCACTTCCC
Source organism: Xerus rutilus (assembly GCA_028644305.1). Classification (NCBI taxonomy): domain Eukaryota; kingdom Metazoa; phylum Chordata; class Mammalia; order Rodentia; family Sciuridae; genus Xerus; species Xerus rutilus. The sequence goes on along the minus strand of CM053409.1, from coordinate 1,182,896 downwards.
GCCTGTCCCTCTAGAATGCAGGCTAACAGGGCAGGGCATTCTCAGATTCACTGCCCCTCAAAGGGAACTCCCCCTCATAAGCACTCAACAAACACTGGGTGGGAAGGATCAAAAAGCAGACTGACGGCTCGGCCTGCACAGATTAGGAAGGAGCATCCTTGGAATGTTCCAGAATACAAGTCCCTCGAGGGTGGCCATGACCATTGGAATGGACAGGGTCCTGAGCTGTGCTTTTCAAAGGCAATGTTGTCACCAAGGTTCTTGGCCTGGTAAACTTCCAGAGCCAGTCTCTGGACGTGTCACTGCAGTGACCTATGACGAACCGTGCTCTGTATCTGCCTGTTCCTTTCCCTTTCTTTTATTAAAAATAAACATTGTGATGTGTGTTTTTCCTGTGTTCCTCTCTGCTCTCAGAAACTTTCCTAATGTCCAGATTAAGTATATCCTAAGGGGAGAAAGCACGATATTCCTTTTGAAGGATAGCCATCTGTGCAGCCATGGAGAAACCCTAAAGGACTCGTGAATGGAAGGGGTTTCCAGACGAACATCAGATCTTGCTTAATGTCTTCTCTGGCTATTGCTCTGGCGGCTGAACGGAGCAAGGTTTTCATCTTATGTAATATGAAGGGACGATTCAGCGTCCAGTGAGCGCAGTGAATTTCCCTAGAGCTACGCGGGACAGAGCCAAGTGGGTGCAGAAACACATATGGAAACATAAACATTTTAAAGAGAGGCTAAACGCTCTGAGGAGCGTGCCACCCGCAGGGAAATCTGCAGCTGGGTCAACAAGCAGAGCTCTCCTCAAAGTCACACGTGGGTCTGGCACAGTTTAACGACCACACTATGCAGGAGGAAATGATTTTACGTACACATTTGTTGTGACTCGCTCCGAGAAGGAGAGAGTAAGCAGTACCTTTTACTTTCAGACAATCAGGAGATAGAAAAGTCAATGCAGCCTAAGTGAGCCCGGGGTGGGCTGCACGGGGTGGGCTGCACGGGGTCAGAACAGGTGGGCCACCCGTCAGGAATCTGCAGGGAGCCCCGTCTTCAAAAGGATCTGCTGGAAGGGATTTAAATAAGCGACTAATTTCAGAGGTGAGGACAGGAGAATGAAGGGTCAGGAGGGACCCATAGACCTACGGTGGCATGAACGCCATTTGACTACTTCAAGCCCTGAAGAAAGCCAGTGTGGAAGGGGTGGGGCTGGGGCCAGCAGACCTCTCCTCCCAGAAGAGTGCATGGCTGGGTGCAGACAGGGCCAGAGCTCTAAGAAAATGGAGGGAAAGGTACCGGGGAGGGGGCTATGATAAGAATCCCAGTCTCTTCCCTCCTCCCTACAGGGCACCTTCACTTGCAGACACATCTCCAAGTCCCTAGAGAATCCAGCAATGAATTCAGTCATGTGTTTATGGACATGTCGTAGAGCTAAGGTACGTTTGTTTAATGAATTAAGATCACTATCTCTGCCCATCTGGACTTCCTGCACCCCGTTTCCTTCCTGGCGGCTGACATCCAGTGTCTGGACAATATTTTGGTTATGGTTAACGGGCTGTCGAGTTGGGTTTGGCGCCTTATGATCCTCCCTGCGTGGCATGGGCCTCCAGGAATGCTCCTTCTGTCCCCTGAGCGGATTCTTCTGAGACAGAGCTCCAGCCAGGGGCCAGGATGACAGGGCTGCAGAGCACCCTGCTGGCAGGTGGCCGTGGGGAGACAGGTGGGACAGCAATGGAGCCAGAAGCCAGTCTCTGGGGAGTCCTTCCGATCCCCCCGTGAGCCTAGACGAAAGTGAAAGTTCACTCTTGGCAAAAGCAAGCCAGCGAGCTGCCCGATGCAGGGCAAACGACTGCAGCGGCACCTCATTCTCTCTCCTTGTTTGATGAGAATTATATATAGAAATTCAAATGCAGTAGTAGGATCTCTGCGCCTGCAGGGTGTAAGCCAGTGCCAGCTCTGCCTGTATGCAAATCATAACAAATTATTTTATTACGTATCTTGTAGGCCACATAAGAAAAACAAAGAAACTTGGCAATCATAGTATATTTTAAAATACGTAATGGCCACTAATATTTAGGAGCATGCACTGCACGTCTGGTCTTGCGCTGAGCACTCTGTAGACACCGGCTTCTGCAGCCTTCCCGACGGTTGGCCCTCTGAAGTAGGTGCTAGTGTGATCCTCCTCCTGGCTTTTATTCTCAAAACCTAAATGGTTGAGACCAGAGGGGACAGAGGAGTCCTTTTCTGGGAGTGTCATCAAAGAGGATCTTGTTCAGAATACAGTCCCAGGGACTAGAGCCCCCTCAGTGGCCGGGCCCTGGTGCCATGGAGCGCCAAGTACCACCCAGGCTCAACTGGCATGGAAAGAGCCGCATGCAGACTTGAAGGGAACACTTATGCTGGGGCCGTGGGCGTGTTGGCAGACACCAGCAGACCGTCCAGCAGGATGGGGCCTCAGATGACAATGGAGTTGACTGACTTTTTTGCTCCTCTGTGTTTGAGGACTGAGATATATATTTGCTATCTACGTTTAACTCTGTAAGAACTGAATCAAAGGAATGATACATCCTGGCTTCAGCTCCTTCAAACTCTGGGATAATGGACAGAAAGAGCATTGGCTTTGTAGCCCAAAATAACTGACTTCAAATCCCATCTCAGCTATATATTTGCTGTATGAACTTGAAATTTACAAAATCTGTCCTCGCCTCCGTTTCCTCAACTGTAAAACGGGCTTGGCGTTGACTTTACGGTGTCATTATGGGAATTAACTTCGTGCATTTAAAACTCCCAGTCTGCTACTACAGAGCAGGCACTTAAATATCAGTTCTTTTCAAAAATGAAAATAAAACCTAAGCACATTTTCTGGAGGAAAGTGTTAGAGAAGCACAAATGACACTGTCCTATTTGCACACCACCTAGCTAATATATTTTATGAAAAATCCCAGCTGTAATTTAAAAAAATGTTTTGAACTCACCCAACATCCTCCCCGCACTTCTAAAACTGGAAACGAAGGAGGTAAAGTGCCCATCTGTGCACCCACACCCTTTTGAATATGAAATTTAAATAAAAGCCTCCCAGTCTGTTTATACAGTACTCCTTGGCTTAGAGGCAGATAGATCTGCGTCAATTAGAACCTAATCCTGCTCACCTCACACTTCCAATGTTCTCACCGAAACCAGCGAGGAAGAAAAACAATGGTCCATTTAATTAAATTATGCTAAAGACCGAATTCCATCCACGTGTGCATTAAGCAGTATGATTATGAATATTGATCACTGCTCTCTGCATAAAAACTACTCCCTGCTCCTCATTCTCTCCTAAATCAGGAAGGATGCTTCCCACTCCTAGACTCAGTTTTCATTTTATCTTAAAAGAAATTATATAGCTCCAGTTCAAAACAAACCATATCGTTTGCCCTTCTCCCTTCCTACAGCCTCATTCCTGGCTTCTGGAACTTTCTCTGTCTCAGGTGGCCATGGTGGGGCAGGACCCTGGACTTCTGGTGCCTCTGTCTTTCCTCTCTGCCTATCGTCTTCTTTCTGCAATGCTACCCATCTCTTCCTGCCTGCCTGAAGTCACACAAACGGTATATACCAGTCAGTGCTGACTGAGGCCCTGCTCCAATCTGTTGGGAGGCTGTGGATGACCCACGCAGAATCGGAACTCCAGTCCACAGCTCAGCAATGGAGCGCTCCACCCTGACTCCAAACCACTTCATGCAAAGGGTTGAGACCGCCCCTTGTTACAGTTGCTATGGAGAAAGACCTAGACAGACCACTTAGATACAGGATTGGGGGTCCAGGCAGTCACTTGCGGCCCTGATTGTGCCATAGAGCAATCCAGTAACCCAGTTTTTAATAACGAAGCCTGGCCCCACCCCACCTAACTTAGTTAATCTGATGTTGGGCTCCAGATGAGGTTTTTTTTTTTTTAATTGTGGTAAAAAACACGTAACATGAAATTTACCACTTTAACCACTTTCAAGTGCACAGTTCAGTCGCGTATTTTTACACTGTTGTGACACAGATCCCCAACACTTCCGCATCTTGCAAACCTGAACTGTCGCAGCTCAGCCAGCATTCCCAATTTCTTCTCCCCCTCGGGCCTGGCAATCACCATCCTACTAAATGGTTTTATGAATTTGGCTGGTGTAGATACCCACACAAATGGAATCAGACAGCATTTATCTTTTTGTGACTAGCCTGTTTCCCTTAGCTTAATGTCCTCAAGCTCCACCCATGGTGTAGGATGACACGTAGGATGTATGACAGGATGTCTTTCCTTTCCATGACTGAATAATGCTCCTTCACCTATATACAGATACCACACTTTGTTTAGTCCTTTCTTAATGGACATTTGAATTGTTTGCCACTCTTGGCTGTTGTGAATCCTGCAGCTTTGAACGTGGGTGTGGACCTTGCTGACAATCCCTTGGTTTGATACCCAAGGCCTCATTTCAAGGTTTTCTATTTTATTGGTCTACACGTCTGCCTTTAGGCTGATACCACCTTGTGTTGATTACCTTCATAATATGTTTTGAAATATAAAAGTGTGAGCTCTTCAACTCTAATTTTGTTCTTTTTCAAAATTATTTTAGTTATTCAAGATTTTTTAAGATCTCATATTAATTTCAGAAGGAATTTTTATATTTCTTTTTTTAAATTTTTTTTTAGTTGTTGATGGATCTTTATTTTATTCATTTATTATTTATATGTGGTGCTGAGGATCGAACCCAGTGCCTCGTGCATGCTAGGCAAGCGCTCTACCACTGAGCTACAGCCCCAGCCCGGAATTTTTATATTTCTAAAAACAGTGCCATTAGGATTTTGATGAGGGGTGGTATTGACTCTGTAGACTGCTTTGCGTAGTATGGACATCTTAGTAATATTAAGACTTCCAATCCATGAACATGGGATGTCTGGCAACTTACTAGTGTCTTTTAAAAATTGTTTTTAGCTATGTTTTATTGTTTTTATGTATAAGTTTTTCACATTATAGGTGAGTATTTTATTCTTTTACATGCTCCTGCAAGTTGAATTTTTCCCTTAATTATTAATTTTCTTTTCAGATTATACATTGCCAGTGTATAGAAATGTAACTTGCTTTTGTGTGTTGATTTTATACTCTGCAACTTTGCTGAATTCATTTATTAGTTCCAACGGATTTTTCTCCCTCTCTGCCTCTCTCCTTTTTTGTAATCTTTAGAATTTTCCATATATAAAATCATGTCATCTGTGAACAGAGGTGATTTTACTTCTTTCTTAACAACTTGGATGCCTCATGGGTTTTTTTTTTCCTGTCTAATTTCTCTGCCTAGGACTTAAGTACTAAGTTCAATGTAAAGGTAAAAGCAGCTTTTCTTGTTTTGTCCCTGATCTTAGAAAATTGGATATTTTGAGAAAAGTTTTCAGGTGATTCTAAGTTGTAGCCAGGCTTGAGAACCATCGGGTTGGGGATTTATTTCTTTCAACTGAGAAGATCTGGAGCCAGAGAAAGTTCAGAAAGGCCTCTTGGACCCCAAAGTGGAAGCCAAGAAGGTAGGCTTCCACAGGATGCTTTTACTAGATCTGATCATCTTCCCAAACCACTAGGCTAGAGCAGAGGAAGGCGTTTCTGATATCAGAATCTAAGATTTCAGATAGGACTGGACAGGATGAGTCTGAGCCTCAGGGTTTAACTGTCATGGGTAGCTAGAGCTGGGGAGGGTATGGAAAAGTCAGGAACAGGTTCCCAGAAACAAAGAGATAAAGTCTTAGCAGAGGCAGTGGAATTCTCCCCCAAATTCATTTACTTGTCTTCTAATTACCAGTTCTAATTCCTGTTTGGAACTCCCCATGTTGTGTCCAGGTAGCTCCATGGGAACTGCATCCACACCTAGTACCGGGCTTAGGAATGGCTCATCCAATCTTGCATTCCCCTTGGCCACCATGATTTCCTCAGGGAGGGTGCATGGCCTCTCAGTGAAACACAAGGAAACCTCTTAAGATTTCTGGAGCAAAGGCAGGCCTTTTCTTTGTGCCTTGAACCTTGAGACTGAAATTGTGTCACTCAATCCGTGAAGTTTGAGATGGCTATCAGCCCAGTAAGGGGCTGAGCAAGAGCTGGTGTGAGACTGAGCCTTCAGGTTATCCTTTGAGTCCTGACATCAGCATCACCCCTGACCTTTTCAGTCATTTAAGCCAATAAGATTCCCTTTATGCCTAAGCCAGCTTGGGTTGGCAAGTCGGCACTTGCAACCACGAGTCCTAGCTGCTCTAGAAAACAAGATAGGCACAGGGGTGGGTGGGTAGGCAGCCAGGACCCAGGCTGCAGCCCTGACATCAGTGTTTAGCACCCAGGGCACGGCCCCCGACCCTGCGGCGCTGCTGCCCTGGAGCTGAACCAAAGGCCTGGTTGAAGCCAGTAGGCAGTACGAGCAGTTGGCTCACCTGCTGACCCTGCAGGAACTGCCGTGGTCCCCAAACCCGGCCCATCTGATGACGGAGCCTCTCAGGAGAGCGTTCCTTTCCTTGTCTTCCGCCCTCAGGTTGCCAGCAGCAATTCTCCTCCTTCCATCTACACTGCTGTGGGGGAAGATTTAGTTAATTCATTCACTTGAAGAATTGCATGACTCAGATGTTCCTACTCGTTAAAATATCTACAGAAAAGGTACCAAGAAACCCAATGATAAATAAATTTCTAGAGATGAAAAACTTCAGACACACAAAACTAGTTACATAAGATTTCAAATTGCCTTGATTTATTGCATTTGTTCTCCTTCCCTTGTTTGGACTGGGGTTTGAGCACAGAAATGCTTTACCAGCCACATCCCCACATCTTTTTATTTTTTATTTTGAGAAAGGAGTTGCTAAGTTACTCAGGGCCTTGCTAAGTTGCTGAGGCTGGCCTTGAACTTGTGCACCCCCTGCCTCAGCCTCCTGTGTCGCTGGGATTACAGGCGTGTGCCACTGTACTGGACTCATGGTAATTTTTGAAGTCTAATTCATGACACACAAATGAATTTGTCTGTGCCTATATAACAAAATGGTCCGATGTTTTATTAATCATGGTAAGCAGCTATTCACAGTAGGTCTTTAGTTTATCCTCTTCCTGTGTAGAAAAGTATCGTCAAAAACATTCAAGAGTTGGGCATGGTGGTGCCAGCCTGTAATCCCAGCACTTAGGGAGGCTGAGACAGGAGGATGGTGAGTTCAAAGCCAGCCTCAGCAATGGTGAGGCGCTAAGCAACTCAGTGAGATCCTGTCTCTACATAAAACATAGAATAGGGCCGGGGGTGTGGCTCAGTGGTCGAGTGCCCGAGTTCAATCCTTGATCCCCCTTTGCCCCCAAAAGATTAAGGAAAAATCATTACTGTCATGAACACTTACTGAACATTTCCTGTCTCTGGTGTGGTAAGCACTCTCCAGACATTACCTGGTCTAACACTCAGTGACACTCTGCAGCGTGGCCACGTCGTGAGATTGGTATTGCAGCTGAGGAGATCAAGGTGCAGGGAAGTTAACCCTTGCTGAAGGTGGCAGTTACTAAGCGGAAGGAAACAAGGCAACTAGGATCTGGTGGAACCACTGGGATGGGGCAGCCCTCGGGGCTCCTGTGAGGTCCTCAGGAGTCAAGACCAGGAATCTGATGAGATCCCAAGTGGAAATTCCCTTATTTTAGAGTCACAGAATGAGAGACCCAACTGGAGTGTCCAACCAGCCATCAAAATGAGAGAAAAGAGAGATCCAGACAGTGTCAGGATTAAACCTGGACCGTGTGTTTGGTCTGCGGTCTGCGCTCTGCATTCAGTCTCTCTTTCTTTTATTCACTCAGCACGAACATTCCATGAACATAGAAAATGATCTTTTACTGGATCTGGGGAATGTTGAGGATGCCTAAATTAAAAAATATAGACATGTGAGGGAGTATAAGCTCTTTGTTCCCAAAGAAACGAGTTTGAGCAAAAAGAGTGAAATCATTACCACAAATAATGTGCTAATCAGCCACTTAGGGAGGAACCAACTCTGTTCTGGGGGAACCAGGAAGACTTCAGAGGGAAGAAAGAGCAGGAACTTTCGAAGGAGGCCAAAGCAGGGGAGGGCCTCTGGAGAGGGGAAACTGAGCGTGAGGACTCAGGTGAGGACATGGGTGTGGGGTGCACTGAAGGGTCTGAGGGGCTGCAGGAGCTGGAGGTGCGGCCGGTGGACAGGCGTGTGGTTTGGATAAGTGTTTCCCAGAGGCCCACGCGTTTGAAGGCCCAGTGCCCAGCGGAGGCACTCCTGGGAGTCGCAGGAGCTACCTGACAGGTGAGGCCTTGTTCTACTCAGCGTTTCCCCGCCGTGACCGAAAGACCTGACAAGAACAGGGAGAGGAGGAACAGTGTATTGGGGCTCACCGTTTCAGAGGTCTCAGTCCATAGACAGCAGGCTCCATTCCTCGGGGCTTGAGGTGAGGCAGGCACCATGACGGCAGAGTGTAGTGAAGGAAAGTGGCTCAGAATATGGCCACCCGGAAACAGAGACTAAGCTCAACTGACAAAGCAGAGTCCCCAAAGGCGTGCCCCAGGGACGTCCTCCTCCAGCCACACCCTACCCGCCTACAGGCACCCTCCAGCCACCCTCTATCAGGGGACTAAGGCACTGATGAGGTTAAGGCTCTCAGAACCCAGTCACGCCACCTCCAACCCTTCTTGTATTGTCTCACACATGAGCTTTTGGGGACACTCACACCCAAAACATACAGCTACTGGGAGGACGTCCGGCCACTAAGAGCCTTTGAAGAAGGTACTAGGACCTGCGCCCTTCCTGTCCCCCTTCCACTTCTAGGCTGCCTTCAGGTGGGCAGCCTCCCCTAAACACTCCTGCCAGGATGCACGGGCCCCCCCAGGCCCCAAACAACGGAACCAACTGACCACAGACCTCAACCTACAACTAAATCACGTCGTTGAACCTTTTTTCCTTGTAAGTTGCTTATCTTGGGTATTTTCCCACAGTGATGAAAAGCTGGCTGACGTAGACAGGTGGACAGGGTCGCATGGATTCACTATGCCAGCTGAGGAGTGATGCCTTCTTGGGTCATGGATGTTCTCCATCAGATTTTCAATTAGAAACAACCGAATTTTAAAGTCTTTGGTCTTGGAGCTGGGTAGGAGGGCTGGGTGGGGATTTTTAAAAAGCAGGCTACTATTTTAGAGCAGTTTTAGGCTCACAGCAAAATTGAGGGCCTGGTACAGAGAGTACACCCTTGCCTGTCCCCCCAGTTTGCTCTGGGTCGGGGTGGGGGTGAGGTGGGGTCCCTCTGAGGAGGTGGGAGGGAAACAAATACAGCTGCAGGGACTCAGGTTCAGAGGCCTGTTGCATTTGTCACAGGAGGGCTCGGGGGCACCCGACCAGGGCGCAGCCATGGAGAGGGGGCGGGGTGCATTATGGAAGGACACATGGGGCTGGGCTACGGGTCAGGTGCGGCCTGGTAAGAGGGAAAGGCCACGTGGGCCGTGAGCCGCCTGCCTCTTCCTCGGTAACACCTGCAGGTCACCAGCCCACACTTCGAGGACAGATAGGCCCATGGGATGGCCAGCGGACGGTCCACTCTCCCCTCCTGCTTCCCCCCAGTGGCACTCTCGTTGCACGGCCCCCGCTCACACTTGTAACACAGTGTCCCCAATTTTGCCCTCCCTCTCCAGATGCTCCTCTGTGCCTGGGCTGACTCAGTTCATTTTTAAACCCAAAGAGCGCCCTGCTTTGAAGACGTCTTGCCACCCTTTCCGCCTCTACAGAGGGCGTTGGCAGTTGACCACACGCATCATGTTGTTAGGCAGTTGTTGCTTTTTTCCAGAGGGGGGCAGTTTCAACAATGTCACTTCTTCCTGGAACCAAGACGCTGAGGGTCCTTTGTGAGCTGCATCATAGATTCAGGCCTTGTATAGCACAGTCATTCATAAAACAACAAAAAAAGAAAAGTTGCTACACAATGCCCACGTGTAAAGCACCGATAATTAAATTGATAAATCTTCTTTATTACCAATATTCCTAGATTGTAGGTACATGCATACCCCACAGTTAAGTACAAAATGCATTCTCTTTGGTATTCAGTGCCCTGGAAATGCCAATAGGCTTGTGTTCATATGTACATCAGCTTTTAGTTGAAGAATTAGCGACAGAAATTGACTGTCTCTTGTGACCTGGATAATATTACTTGTACAAATTAAAAATAAGGCAAATGTCATCGGGATGTGAAGAGGTGACATTGATGGCCTGTGCAGCTGCAGTGAATGGGATCTACGCACACCACGTGGGCACCCACTGTAGAGGAAAGGCACTCTGACTTGCAGAGGAAAAACATCTGTCCTCTTTAAGGAACTAAAATAAATCTTAACGAAACTGGGCACATTCGCACAGAGACTCCGCTGGTTGGGAGCTGCTACCAAGGACTAAAATGAAATGGAATAGCCCCACTTAAGAACTCTAAGTCTTTCTAAAGTCACATTAAAGACAGAACCAATATCAAAAATAGATGAGACTGGTGATCAAGTATACTAGAACTTTGGACAAGAAAGTGTTAAAATTTAAGTCTTGCATTCAATACTTTTTAAAACTTGATATAAAAATAGAAGCTATTTAATGTGTAGCAAATGTTAATCCTTGGTCCAGTGGTTTTCTTAAAAACTCCATAATATTTTAACTGTTTCCAGGGAGGCATTTCCTCAGTTCAGAAAGTAATTATAGTACGTATAAAAAGCATTTCATAAGGAATGCCTAACACTTATTATATGCCAGCCGCTATTTCCAAGTGCTCATACTATTATTCCATGATGTCCTCACAACTCACTCCCCACATTTCAGACATGACCATTCCCACTTCTACAGTAGAGTATCGCCGGTTCAGGAGCCACGTGTCCAGGTTGTAAATTTGGGGTGACAGACAATTCAACAGTCTCAAGACATTTGTGCAGGAGATTCTGGGAAGACGGTGGGGAGGCAGCCTCAGAAGTCCATCCTCCCACCCAGACCACAATTTCCCTGGCAGAATCTGTCTGCTGTCAATATTTTGGAGCTCTGAATTTATTGAAGGTTTACATCTTCTGGGGGGAAGACTTGGACAATAAATCGTGGTTAATTTTCGTCAGTTTCAGGTATCAGCATAGCAGCAGCTCCCATACCCACCCCTTGCCTGTCACAAGCAAGTTGCACCTGTTCCCAGAGCAGCCTGCACTCAGCCCACAGGAGCCTGACCTCTGGATAGTGGAGACCTGTGCTCTGATTGCTGATTGCTGCTTCTGATTACAGGCACAAGGTGGGGTGGCCGTTGTTATTGCACCAGTCCCGCAAGCCTCTCCTCCTCCAGGCATTTCAAAGGGCCAACACTACTACCCTCCTTAATCTTCCCCTTTCCCCTTTTGAGGGCCAGACATTAAAGACTAGCAATTTAAAAACAATTGCATTTGTGAGGAAAACTGGAAACTGAAAATGCCCAGGGAAAGGCACCCACTCAGGAAAGAACTGAGGAGGCCTAATTTCATACCCAAGGTGATCCTTGGCAGAGAAATGGCTGCAGCAATGTGAACAACACAACAAACAAAAGCAACAGCAAAACCCTGGGGAAGGGAGAGGATCTGACTTCTAGTGTTACTATGAGATACAAACATCTAGTTTTCAATAACAACAAATCACAAGTCATATAAAGAAACATAAAAGTGTGGCCTATTCAAAGAAAAAGAAAATAAGTCACCAAAACTGTCCCTGAAAAAGATCTGATGGCAGATCTACCAGACAGGGATGGTAAAACAACTGTCACAAAGATATTCAAAGAACAAAGGGGAGAAGTGAGGAACCTCACGGAAATGATGTGTGAATCTCATGGAAATGTTGATGATCTGAAAAGAAACCAAAAAAAAAAAAAAAAAAAAAAATTCTGGACCTGAAAAGCACAGTAATCGAAATGAAAAATTCACTAGAGGGATTAAAGGGTAAATTTGAGCAAGCTAAAGAAAGAATCGGTGAACCTGAGCATCAGACAATGGAAACTGTCAAGTCTGAAAACAGTAAGAGATAAAGTTGAAGAAAATGAACACAGAGCATAAAGGACCTGTCAGATTCCCCAACGTACTCATTGTAGGAGTCCAGAAGAGAAGAGTGAGAAAAGGGCAGAAATAATATTTGAAGAAATAATGGCTGAAAACCTTCCAGATTTGATTCAAAGCATTAATATAAACATCTAGGAAACTCCATGAACTTCAAGTAAGATAAACTTAAAAAGACCTATACCAAGAGACTTTAGGGTTAAACTTCCAAGAGCAAAGAGAGAATCTTGGTAGGAGCAAGAGAGAAGCAACTCATCACATATGAGGGATTCTCAGTAAGTTTATCATCAGTTTTCATCAGAAACTTTGGAGGCCAGAAAGCAGTGGATTAATGGATTTAAATGCTAAAAGGAAAAACATTTGTTAACCAAGAATCCTATATTCATCAAAATTGTTCTTCAAAAGTGAAGGAGAAAGTAAGATACTCCCAGATAACCAAAAGCTGAGGGAGTTGATTACCACTAAATCTGCCTTGCAAGAAACGCTCCAGGAGGCATGCAGGTAAGAGGAACAGACACTAGAGAGTATCTCAAAGCCACGTAAACTATGACCTGTCTCAATAAAGAAAAACACACGGATAATTGTGGAAGACGGTATTGTCACCACGGTTTGTAACTCTACTTTTTGTTTGCTACGTGGTTTGATACACTAATAATTTTTTAAATTATTAATTTAAAAGCTAGTTTTAGTATGACTTTGGTTTGTGATTCCACATATTTTCATACATAATTTAAGAAACTAATGTATTTAAAAGGATCATTAGTTTATATTGGGGGGCACATAATGTCTAAAGATGAAATCTTGTGACATTAACAAAAGGAGGTGGGAACAGAGCTGTGAAGGACTGGACGTTCAGCATGCTACTGAAGTCCCGCTGGTACACATTCAAAATAGGGTGTCCTGACTTTAAGACATTAAATGTGATCCCCATGGTGACAACACAAGACACGAGGAACAGAAGAAGCTGTGAGGAATGTGGAAAATAAGCAGCAAAGTGACAGAAGTTCTTCCTTACCAGCAGCTACCTTTAATGTAAATGGGTTAAACTCTCCAATGGAAAGACAGATAATGGCGGAATGGAGAAACACAGGATCCCACTGTAGCGCTCTCTGTAAGACACTTCAGATCCAAAGACCTACATAGTGTGAAGCAAGAGGAGGGAAACGTTTCATGCACATAGTAACCAAGAGTGCAGGGGTGACTGTATGGGACAGAGTGGACTCTGAGTCAGAAACGTTTCCAAGGGACAAGGAAGGACACTTCATATCAGTAAAAGTTTCAATATAACAAGAAGATCTAACAATCACCAACATTTATATACCCAATAACTTCCTGTCAAAATATATATAGATTTAAAAACCTGACAAAACTGAAGGGAGAAATATTTCTATGGTTACTGGAGATTTTACTATCCCATTCTCAGTAATGGACAAAATGACCAGGAAATAGAGGATTTAAACAACACAAAATACCAACTAGATCCATCAGACATACACCAAGCGCCGTTCCCCCACGACAGCACAGAGGCTTCCCAAGGGCTCACAGCGCCTTTGCCAAGAAACACCAAAGGTCAGTTCACACACCAAGTCCCAGTACTTTAAAGAGCTACAGGGACAAGGCAGCTTCCTTAGCCACAACACGATGAAGCTGGAAATCAACAAGAGAAAGCCACAGAACTCTGGGAAACAACCCACTCTCCAACAACCGACGGATCCGAGGCCGAATCACAAGGGAAACGAGAAGATACTTAGAGAAGAACGAAAATGAAAACAGAACAGCCCAAGACGCACGGGCAAGCTCACAGCCATGAATACTTGCACTGACAATAAGCAAGTCCTCGGATCAACAACCTAACTTCATCACTTAAGGAACTAGAAAAAGAACAAACCAGAGCTGAAGCTAGTGGAAGGAAGGAATCGCAAGAGCCCAGGATGGCGGTGGGGACCGGGGCGACCACTGGGGAGACACAGACAAGCAGGCGGGCTCAGGATGTGTTTCAAGGTGGAAAATGCAGAGACGCAGCGCAGTGAGTCACAGTGGCTCTCCAGCTGGGGCCTGAGCTGAAGGGGGACAGAGGCTCGTTGGCTGAGGCAGACTGGGGAGGGCTGAGGAGCCCGGCTCTGGTCCCCTTCCGCGATTCACCCCATCACTACAGTTTCATGGTTTGCCCCTCAGGGTTCTGGGGAGACTCAGCTTGTGGTCTTTTTCTTGGAATTCTCCAGCTCCCACCCCAAAGAAGCCAGCAGATTCAAATAATGGGATTTTTTTTTTTGCCTTTATTTCCATGAAAAAGAAACATGGCAAATAAACCACGATGGATTGGTTCAAAAATGACCTCATGCCTGTAATCCCTGCACTTTGGGAGGCTGAGGCAGGAGGATCGCGAGTTCAAAGCCAGCCTCAGCAACGGCAAGGCACTAAGCAACTCAGTGAGACCCTGTCTCTACATAAAACACAAAATAGGGCTGGGGATGTGGCTCAGTGGGCGAGTGCCCCTCAGTTCAATCCCTGGTACCAAAAAAAGACCTCCTAGGGCGTCATAGAGTCGGTACAGTTTCCACTAGTCCTCTACACTGTCTGTATCCGTTGCTCTTAGCAACAGGTACTGATGGTCCATGCCCAAGCTGAAGATCTGGGACTCTGATGATCAGGGTCTTAGGGTGTCTTCTGAGGCACCACAGGAAGATGAAGTTGTGTGCGGCACAAGGTTAGTATTGGGGACACGTTGCCTCACATCTAAGCTAGCCCTGGACAGGATCCCAAACTGAACTAAAAGACCTGGTGGAGATTAGTTAATAATTTTTTTTTACCAAGTAGGGGATAATCCCTAAGAATTTCAGATGTGTAGGAGCTTTGAAAATACTTCTATGCGCCCAGAGAGCCTAAAATAATCCCTTGGGGCCTATTTTCTCCCTTGCTGCTTCCTGCTAACACCTGGAACATCATCATCCATGACTAGAAGGTTCCCAGGTACAGTATTCCTTATCTGCACTGGTAGAGGCCCAGAAGAGGCGGGGAACCATGAATCAGGTCAAATCTATTCATTAGAAGTAGGAAAAAAAGAAAGCCAAAGAGGAAAGTCACTTGAGCATGGTATTTGGATGAGTTAATGTCAGAAACTACCAAAATTGAGCCCACGTCTTTTATGTGTTGAACATTTTCTAAAGAAGCATTTCTTGAATTGTAACTCCTTTGAAAGCGACAATCCTGTATGCAATAGCTTATATGTTAACTGTGTTTAATGAAACATTGAATTGACTAGAGGATCCTGCTTTTCTGTTCTAAGAGGTCAAGTGATGTTTAAACAGGTGATTTCTGCTTAATTCATTTGCATGAGAGTATCCTCAGAACTATGTTCAGCATGGAGGCATTTCAGTATTTTTTTTTTTAACGTATGGCTTACATATACAGTGAGATTCTCCCTCTCTAGGTATACAGTTCTAGAAAGTTTAACATACGCTTTCAAATATGCAACCCTAACACAATCATCACCAGACAAAATTCCCTCGTTTCCCTTATAGCCAGGACCCTCTCCCAGCCTCCAACTGGAGACAACTTTTGATCTAATTTTTGTCCCAAAGTTCTTTATTTGTTTGTGTGTACTGGGGATTTATCCCAGGGACACTTTACACTGAGCTAGATCCTCAGCCCCTTTTTACTTTTTATTTTGATACAGGGTCTCATTAAGTTGCTGAAGTGGCCTTGAACTTGGGACCCTCCTGCCTCAGCTCCTGAGCTGCTGGGATTATGAGCATGTGCCACCATGCCCAGTTTGTCCTAAGTTTTGCAATTTTCAGATGTCATAGAAGTGAAATCAGACGGTATATAGCCTTTTGAGCCTGGCTTTTTCCACTAGGGAAAAAATGTTGAGATTCATCCATTCCTGTGCACATTAGGGGCACTTGTTTATTCCTGGCTGGCATGCCGCTGAATCACAGCACCATGGTGTCACCAGTGCCTGGACATTTGGATTGTTTCCATTTGGGCCAATTATGAATAGAACTACAAGCATTTGTGTTCAAGTTATAGTGCAGAAATATGCTTCCATTTCTCTTTGGTAAATACCTGGAGTAGGATTGTTGGACCACATTGAAAGTTTAACTTTTGAAGAAACTGAAATGTTTCCCCAAAGTGACCAGATCATTCTGCATTCCCGCCACATGTGTAAGAGTCCCAGCTGCTCTTCATCAACACCAGGGTTTGTTGACATTTTCATCATTTTAATAAGAAGGTCATGATTTTACTTTGCAGTTTTATTTTGACAATGATATTGAACACGTTTTCATGGGCTTGTCTGCTACCCCTGTCTCTTCTTTGATGAAATATCTACTAAATATTTTGCCCATTTTTAGCCAGGCGCGGTGGCGCAAGCCTGTAATCCCAGCACTTAGGGAGGCTGAGACAGGAGGATCGCGAGTTCAAAGCCAGCCTCAGCAATGGCGAGGCGCTAAGCAACTCAGTGAGACCCTGTCTCTACATAAAACACAAAATAGGGCTGGGATGTGGCTCAGTGGTCAAGTGCCCCTGAGTTCAATCCCCAGTACCAAAAATACAAATAAAAAGTAAATATTTTGCCCATTTTTAATATTTATTTTTTAGTTGTAGGTGGAAAGAATATCTTTCTTTTATTTTTATGTGGTGCTGAGGATGGAACCCAGTGCCTCACACATGCTAGGTGAGCACGCTACCATTGCGCCATAACCCCAGCCCGTATTTTGCTCATTTTGAAAAACTAGTGTGTCTATTTTCTTATTATTGAATTCTGAGAATTCTTTATATGTCTGCACATGTCTTTTTCAGATATGTATTTTTCACATATTTTACCCAGTCCATCTTGCCTTTCATTTTTCTACAGTGACTATGAAAAAGCAGAAATTTTTAAATTTATCAGTTTTTAATTTTGCAGTTCATATTTTTTTTTTTTGTCTACAAAGTCTTTAATGAATCCAAGGTCTCAAAGATTTTATGCTCTGTTTGTTTTCTTCTAGAAATTTTATATTATAGGCTTTCTACTTAGATGTATAATACATTTCTATTGAATTTTTATTGCTGCATGATAATTGTACATAATAGTGGGGTGCATTATGAATTCATACACGCACATCACATAATTTAATCTACCTCATTGCCAGTACCCTCCCTTTCCCTCCCACCCTCCCTCCCCGGTCCTCTTGGTCTGCTCTGTGGACCTCTCTGCTATTGCTTTTGTTGTTTTAATCAGTGCATTATCAGTGACATACAAGCGGGGCTCGCTGTGGTGCGTTTGTACCTGCACATAGTGTGAACTGGTAGATTTTGTTCCCCAGGGCTTCCCACGCCCTCCTTCTCAATCCTCTTCCCCAACTCCATTTGTGTGCCTTCTGTTTTTGTGACATCCTCCTTTCTATTTAATTTTTGAATGCGGTATGGTGTACCTTTTTTTAATACCTTTGTTAAAATAATATTTTTCATAATGATAACATATTTCTTAGTGTAATTAATATGGAAAGGCCCGTGGCGAGCCTGGCTCTCATTCCCACAGCAGTGAGGGCCTGGAGGGAAGCTGACCCCTCCACAGGATCCCGGGCGGGTGGATATATCTCTGTTCTTGGCAGTGCCTGTGGCTTGGTGCCAGACATTGCACTGCATGTAAAGAACAGGGTCGCGTCTGATCTGGCTTGCTGGAGACGTGCAGCACAGGACCCTGAAAGCACTTGGCTGCAACCAGGGCAGTGCTGCGCGCAGTTCCCAGTCTGGCCTGGGCTGCCCCGGGCTCACCACCCTCGTACCTTCCGTGGCCTCTTGACTTTGAAGGAGACTTTGCAGAGAAACCATTTATCACCCTCTAAATTGCTTTGGCCATAATTTACCCTCATAATTTCTTCAAATCAGAACTATGCACATAAAACATACACACAGAAGTCAGAAAATTAATAAAGCACTTTAAAATTACTTTATTTTATTTTCCTTCATGGTGTTGAGGATCACCCCAGGGTCTTGCATATGCTGTGTGTGGGGTCTGCCCAGAGCCATGGCCCTCGCCCTAGTAAATGTCTCACATTTGTTTCAATATGAGTTTCCTGAAAGGGGCTCTCCACCTAGAAATTTCACCTTGCTTCAGTAAGACAGACGTGGTTACCAGGTTTAAAATATTTAGTTGTAACCCCTTACTGCCCTAGTGACTGGCCTATATCTTATCAACCCAAAAACAATCTGTCTTTCCCAAGGTACACAAATAAGCACTTTGTTCAGGATTTCATCTTCTCAAAGGTGGACGGTATTTATTCCCGCTAGATAACTGGGTGGGGGACCTTTAGAATAGCTATGGCAGCAGGTAGACATGGCAGAAGGGAAGACTTCTGCAAGACCCATTCCCGCGGGTTCTCCCTTCTCCGCAGGTTGGATGCCTCTGCACCCCCCCCCCCCCCCGCCCCAGGAGCTGGGCTCAGCAAGGCTGCACCTGCTCCTGCAGGTTTGCTCACGGATGTGGATTTGGGAAGGTGAAGAAGAGGAGAGGAGGGACCCTTTCCTTCAGGAGAGGGTGCCCCGGGGGGCTGAACTGGACCTGGAACTGGAGCGGCACCTGGGACCCTGTGGCCTCTTAGCCCGTCCTGCAGCAGCCAGTGAAGCCCACCTCAGACAAGGGCCAGTGTGCTGCGCGCGCTGCCCGCAGGGGCTTGCCAGGGCTCAGTCCAGGCCGCCCCACCCCTCCTGTTCTTCTGCAGGCAGGAACCCCAGGAAGTCACGCAGCCCAGGGCTCGTGGGGCTCCTCCAGGACTGGAGGGAGGGGTTGGGCCTGCGGGGTGGCCACAGCGTAGAGGAGCAGAGCTTCTTCCTGAGGAAGGAGGCACCAGCCAGGCCAGCTTGACTGCAAGCCCCGCTAAGCAGAGGCCTGGCGGGGGTGGCTGCGTGACACACGTCAGGGGCCCCAGTGAAGGGCCAACAGCCTCCACGCAGCCGCGGGTGGCCTCCGTCCACCTGTGCACTGGATGGAGAGCCGGGAGGTGGGAAGAGCTGAAGATCAGTGCGTCCCAAAAGCCCGCCTGCAAGTGCAAACGGTACAAGATCAGGGAAAGAGCAGCACAGAGGACTGCACGTGACCGCCAGGAGGAGAGCAGTGACAGCTGCGGGGAACCTGGGGACCACCTGGGCACAGGCCCATTGGAGCCCTGCTGGGGACCAGGCCGCACGCCTCTCTCGTCCTACAGGCTGGTTTGCAGTGAGGACTCGTGTCTCCACGCCACGTCTAAGTCTTCAGGAGACGTAGCTGGCTGGTCCAGATGTCCATTCCCAATCCAGGTGGGCTGGGGGGTCATGAGACTCAAACATGGCTGCCAGAGGTAGCGCCTGTGGGACCCAAGGAATTCCTCCCAGAAGGGGCTGGGCTGGGCGGACCTCTCTGGCTGTGCATCCGTTGCAGTAGCTCTCGCCGCGGTCACTTCTGTGGTGGGCCCCGTCGAGCGTGTGGTCCAGTAACTGTCTCCACGTGGAAGCCCACTGACCAGGATCTCCCCTGGCAGGCACATGTGTACGTTCAATTTTTTTTGTGTTTTTAAAGTATTGCATTTATTTTTAAATAAACTGTTGGTTAATGATGTTCTGCACCTGATGCCTGTGAACATCGTGCAGAACTTCTGCAGCGGACCTTTAGGCACTTACATTTCTTTAATAAATTTATTTATTTTACAATAGAATGCATTTGTTTTCTTTTTTTTTGGTACCGGGGATTGAACTCAGGGGCACTCGACCACTGAGCCACATCCCCAGCCCTATTTTGTGTTTTATGTAGAGACAGGGTCTCACTGAGTTGCTTAGCACCTCCCCGTTGCTGAGGCTGGCTTTGAACTCGTGATCCTCCTGCCTCAGCCTCCCAAAGTGCTGGGATTACAGGCGTGCGCCACCGCGCCTGGCTAGAACGCATTTTGACACATTGTACACGTCTTATGTATACAGGGTAATACTGTCTGTCTCATTCTACCGTCCCTCCCATCCCCACAGACCCATCCCTCCCCTCGCTCTCCTCTACACAGACCAAAGTTCCTTCATTCTTCCCTATCTTCCTCCCCTCCTATTGATCATCATCTGCTTATCAGAGAAAACATTTGGCTTTTGGTTTTTTGGTATTGGCTTGCTTCACTTAGTATGATAGTCTCTAGTTCCATCCATTTATCTGCAAATGCCATAATTTCATTCTTCTTTAAGGCTAAGTAATATTCCATTGTGTATATATACCACATTTTCTTTATCCATTTATCTATTAAAGGGCATCTAGGTTGGTTCCATAGTTTAGCTATTGTGACTTGAGCTGTTATAAACATTGATGTGATTGTGTCACTGTAGTATGCTGATTTTAAGTTTGTTGGGTATAAACCAAGGAGTGGGATAGCTGGGTCAAATGGTGGATCCATTCAAAGTTTTCTAAGGTATCTCCATACTGCTTTCCATAATGTTTGTGCCAATTTGCAGTCCCACCAACAATGCATGAGAGTACCTTTTCCCCACATCCTCGCCAACACTTTTTATTGCTTGTATTCTTGATAATT
The DNA here is from genome assembly GCA_028644305.1 of Xerus rutilus. NCBI lineage: Eukaryota > Metazoa > Chordata > Mammalia > Rodentia > Sciuridae > Xerus > Xerus rutilus. The sequence goes on along the minus strand of CM053409.1, from coordinate 1,162,321 downwards.
GCCATTCAGACTGGAGTTAGATGAAATCTCAGTTTTGATTTGCATTTCTCTAATTGCTAGAGATGTTGAACATTTTTTCATGTTTGTTGATCAATTGTATTTCTTCTTCTGTAAAGTGTCTGTTCAGTTCCTTAGCCCATTTATTGATTGGGTTATTTATTTTTCTGGTTTTAAGTTTTTTGAGTTCTGTATATATCCTGGAGATCAGTGCTGTCTCTGAAGTGCATGTGGTAAACATTTATTCCCATTCTGCAGGCTCTGTCATCATGTTATTGATTATTTCCTTTGCTGAGAAGAACCTTTTTAATTTGAATCCATCCCATTTTTTGATTCTTGATTTTACTTCTTGCCCTTTAGGAATCTTGTTCAGGAAGTCAGATCCTAAGCCAACATGATGAAGATTTGGGCCTACTTTTTATTCTATTAGGCTCAGGGTCTCTGTTCTAGTGTCTAAGTCCTTGAGCCACTTTGAGTTGAGTTTTGTGCAGGGTGAGAGATTGAGGTTCACTTTTATTCTGCTACATATGGATTTTCAGTTTTCCCAGCACCATTTGTTGAATAAGCTATCTTTTCTCCAATGTATATTTTTGGCACCTTTGTCTAGTATGAGATAAACACATTTTTGTGATTTGTCTCTGTGTCTTCTATTCTGTATCATTGGTCCACATATCTATTTTTTTTTAAATATTTTTTAGTTGTCAATGGACCTTTATTTTATTTATATGTGGTGCTGAGAATCGAACCCAGTGCCTCACGCATGCTAGGCAAGCGCTCTACCACTGAGCCACAACCCCAGCCACCCACATATCTA
>CM053409.1:1102402-1161410 GCA_028644305.1 Xerus rutilus | reverse complement strand
TTTTGGTACTGGGGATTGAACTCAGGGGCACTCGACCACTGAGCCACATCCCCAGCCCTATTTTGTGTTTTATGTAGAGACAGGGTCTCACTGAGTTGCTTCGTGCCTCGCCATTGCTGAGGCTGGCTTTGAACTCGCGATTCTCCTGTCTCAGCCTCCCTAAGTGCTGGGATTACAAGTGTGAGCCACCGCGCCCGGCTCTCACATATCTATTTTGATATCAATACCATGCTGTTTGTGTTACTATTGCTCTGTAGTATAGTTTAAGGTCTGGTATTGGGATGCCTCCTGCTTTGTTCTTCTTGCTAAGAACTACCTTGGCTATTCTGGATCTCTTATTTTTCCAAATTAATTTCATGATTGCTTTTTCTAGTTCTATGAAGAATGTCATTGGGATTTTTATAGTAATTGCATTAAATCTGTAGAACAGTTTTGGTAGTATGGCCATTTTGACAATGTTAATTCTGCCTATCCATGAGCATGGAAGATCGTTTCATCTTCTAAGGTCTTCTTCAATTTTTTTCTTTAGTGTTCTGTAGTTTTCATTGTAGAGGTCTTTCACCTCTTTTATTAGATTGATTCCCAGATTTTTCTTTTTCTTTTCTTTTCTTTTTTTTTTTTTTTTTTTTTTTTGAGGCTATTGTGAATGGAGTGGTTTCTCTAATTACTCTTGCAGTGGATTCATCACTTATGTATAGAATACGTTTAATTTATAGATATTGATTTTATATCCTGCTACTTTGATGAATTCATTTATTGGTTCTAGATTTTTTGAATCTTCTAAATAGAGAATCATGTCATCAGCAAAGAGTGATAGTTTTGAGTTCTTATTTTCCTATGTGTATCCTTTTAATTTCTTTTATCTGTCTAATTGCTCTGACTAGAGTTTCAAGGACTTTGTTGAATAAGAATGGTGAAAGAGGGCATCCCTGCCTTGTTCCTGTTTTTAGAAGAAGTGCTTTCAATTTTTCTCCATTTAGAATGATGTTGGCCTCTGGTTTAGCATAGATAGCTTTTACAATGTTGAGGCATGGTTCTATTATCCCTAGTTTTTCTAGTGTTTTGAACATGAAGGGGTGCTGTATTTTGTCAAATGATTTCTTGGCATCTATTGAGATAATCATATGATTCTTGTCTTTAAGTCTATTGATGTGATAAATTACATTTATTGACATCCGTATGTTGAAACAACCTTGCATCCCTGGGATGAACCCCACTTGATCATGGTGCACTGTCTTTTCAATATATTTTTGTATGCAATTTGCCAGAATTTTATTGAGAATTTTTGCATCTATGTTCATCAGAGATATTGGTCTGAAGTTTTCTTTCCTTGATATGTATTTGTCTGGTTTTGAAATCAGGGTGATACTAGCCTCATAAAATGAGTTTGGTTGGGTTCTCTCCTTTTCTATTTCATGGAATAATTTGAGGGGTATTGGTATTAATTCTTCTTTGAAAGTGTTGTAGAACTCAACTGAGAATCTGTCTGGTCCCAGGCTCTTCTTGATTGGTAGGCTTTTGATGGCATCTTCTATTTCCTTGCTTGAAATTGATCTGTTGAAGTTGTGTATGTCCTCCTGGTTCAGTCTGGGCAGATCATAGGCCTCTAGAAATTTGTTGGTGTCTTCAGGATTTTCTATTTTACTGGAGTATAAATTTTCAAAATAGTTTCTAATTGTCTTCTACATTGCAATAGTGTTTGTTATGATATTTCCTTTTTCTTTTTTTTAAAATATCTTTGTTTTGTTTATTTACTGTTTTTTTAATGTGGTACTGAAGATTGAACCCATTGCCTCACATGTGCAAGGCAAGCACTCTACCACTAAGCCACAACTCCAGCCCTGATATTTCTTTTTTCATCATGAATTTTAATAATTTGAGTTTTATCTATCCTTTTCATTAGAGTGGCTAAGAGTTTATCAATTTTATTTATGTTTTCAAAGAACAAGCTTTTTGTTTTGTCAGTTTTTTGAATTGTTTCTTTTGCTTCAATTTCATTGATTTTAATTATTCCCTGTTTTCTACTTCATTTCGTATTGATTTGTTCTTCTTTGTCTAGGGCTTTGACATGTAATGTCCGGTCATTTATTTGTTGACTTTTTATTCTTTTAACAAATCAGCTCAATGCATTGAACTGTCCTCTTAACACAGCCTTCATGGTGTCCCAGAGATTTTGATATGTTGTATTGGAGTTATCATTTACCTCTAATAACTTTTTTTAAAAAATATTTATTTTTTTTAGTTGTAGGTGGACAGAATATCTTTATTTTATTTTTATGTGGTGCTGAGGATCGAACCCAGTGCCTCACGCGTGCTAGGCGAGCATGCTACCACTGCGCCATAACCCCAGCCCCCTCTAAGAACTTTTTTTTTATCTCCTCCCTGATGTCTTCTGTTATCCATGTGTCATTCAATAGCATATTATTTAGTTTCTGGGTGTTGGAGTAACTTCTATTTTTAACTTTATCATTGATTTCTAATTTCTGATAGAATGCAGAGTAGTATCTCTATTCTTTTGTATTTGCTAAGACTTGCTTTGTGGCCAACATATGGTCTATTTAGAGAAGAATCCATGTGCTGCTGAGAAAAAAGTGTATTCTCTTGTTTATGGATGGAATACTCTATATGTGTCTGTTAAGTCTAAATTATTGATTGTTTTATTGAGTTCTATGCTTTATTTGTTTATTTTTTGTTTGGAAGATCTGTCCAGTGGTGAGAGAGGCATGTTAAAGTAACCCAGTATGATTGTGTTGTGGTCTATTTGATTCTTGAAATTGAGAAGGGTTTGTCTGATGTGTGTGGATGCTCCATTGTTCAGGGCACAGATATTTACAATTCTTATGTCTTGTTGACATATGATTCCCTTAAGCAGTATGAAATGACCTTCTTTATCCTTTCTGGCTATCTTTGGTTTGAAGTCCACTTTATCTGATATGAGGATGGAAACCCCTGCTTGTTTACGTGGTCCATGTGAGTGATACATTCTCTTCCATCCTTTTACCTTCAGTCTGTGGATGTCTTTCTCTGTGAGTTGAGTCTCTTGAAGGCAGCATATTGTTGGGCCTTTTTTGAAAATCCAATCTGCCAGTCTATGTCTTTTAGTTGATAAATTTAGTCCATTAACATTCAGAGTTATTATTGAAATATGGTTTGTATTCCTAGTCATTTTGGTTTATTTTTGGGTTTTATCTTGATTTGGTTTCTCCTTTGATTGGCCTTTCCTTTAGTGTATTTCCTCCCCTTACTGATTCTCATCATTGTTTTTCATTTCCTCCTCATGGAGTATTTTGCCAAGAATGTTCTGTAGTGCTGGCTTTCTCATTGTAAATTCTTTTAACTTTTGTTTATCATGGAAAGTTTTTCATTTCATCATTAAATCTGAAGCTTAATTTTGCTGGATACAAGATTCTTGGTTGGTGTCCATTATCTTTCATTGCTTGGTATCTGTTGTTCCAGGACCTCTTAGCTTTGAGGGTCTGGGTTGAGAAATCTGCTGGGATCCAAATTGGTTTCTCCCTATATGTAATCGGACACTTTTCTCTTGTGGCTTTTAAAATTCTATCCTTATTCTGTATGCTAGGCTTTTTCATTATAATGTGACTTGGTGTGGATCTGTTGTAGTTTTGTACATTTGGTGTCCTGTAAACCTCTTGTATTTGATTTTGCATTCATTCTTCATGTTTGGGAAATTTTCTGATATTATTACATGGAAGAGATTATGCATACCTTTGGTTTGTATCTCTGTGCCTTCCTCTATCCCAATAATTCTTAGATTTGGTCTTTTCATGTTATTCCATAATTCTTGGATGTTCTGTTCATGGTTTCTTAACATTACTGTGTGGCCAACTTTACTTTCAAGATTGTATACTTTGTCTTCATTGCCTGAGTTTCTGTTTTCCAAGTGATCTAGTCTGTTGGTAATGCTTTCTATTGAATTTTTAAATTTGGTTCATTGTTTCCTTCATTTCAAGGATTTTGTTTTCAGAGTCTATTTATTTCTTGAAGTAGTCTTCTGCTACCTGTATTTACTGTCTTATCTCTTTCTTGGAGTGATAAATTATTACCTGTAATTGCTCTCTTATATTGTTCTGTGCTTCACAAATCATTTTAACTATGTACATTCTGAATTCCTTCACTGACATTTCATCTACTGTGCTGTCAATAGATTCTATTATTGTAGCATCTTGATTTGTTTGGGGCACTTTCTTCCTCGTTTTTTCATGTTGTTCATGTGTCTTCCTCCCTAGCAATGCTGATCTGAGGTATTTCTACCCTGTAATCTTGCAGTGTCTCTGCAGGTTACCAATACATTGCCTTTAAGGGGAAGATCAATGTTTGCATCCAATGCAAACAATATGCAGCTTTAAACCAAATAATTCCTATTTAGACAATTACAATTTTGTCACAATAAGTAGAAATGATGTGTTTGATTAGTATCCACACTATAAATAGTAGGTTTTCACACAGGTCTACAGTCACTAATAGTGGACAAAGGGGGGAGGGATGTGGGGTTTATGAGGCAGGAGGTGATCTTCCTAGATCATAGGAAGAGTGAAAGAGGAATCAAGAGAAGGAGGCCAGCAGGGATACCTCTGCTGTCACCAGGCACCTACAGGGACCTTGGTGATGGTCTTCTTGGTCCTGGCTGTTGTTTCTAGATGGAACAGGCTGGGAGAGCCATGCATTGGTAGACACGGGGCTGCCAAGCGGTTGGTCTCCTCCTCTGCATGTTGCCCGGGTTGGTCTGCTCGGCCTCCTCCACACATAGGGCCAGGGTCCTACATTTTAAAAATCTGAATGCATCTCATCACCTGGGTCCCATCCTTATAAACTGGTAAGACAATCTTGAATCTCTGTTTGCTCATCTGTTGTTTTTAGCTGTCTCTGCTCATAGTGCTCTAAAAAATGTTTGAGACACAGCTAAACGTTTGGGAGATACAGTCTGTTTTTACCCAAGTCACTGACAAAAACACCAGGGTGAAGGAGTCTGGAGACCTCTGGCTGGCCTTGTCCTGTGAGTCAATGTTCCTTGTCTCTAGGGATTCGACAAGACTCCAGTCCACCTGATTGTTCTATTGTCCATTCTTTACCAGGAGAATATTTTAGGAAATTTGTGATCTCACTGAGAGTAAACTATCATATTGCCTGAAACAACTTCTCAGAGAAGAGGAAGGAAATCCAGTAACTGCCCCAGTGAGCCTGAGAGGAAAGCATCTAGAACACAGCTGCGGGGGTGCCAGGCAAGCATGCTGAGTTTGTCAAGATCACCACTTTTATTCTGCTGCAAGTCATTAAGGAAATGATCAGTATGTTAAGTGCTCTCCGCCACCAAAAAGGAAGACATACCCAATAATGCCAGCAATGACAGAATCAAACTGATCCAAAGCTTACCACATCTACCCTAGATTACATCCTGGAAAAACTGTCATCTACTTCCCTGACCTGGGAATCTGGTTTGTCTATTATTTTCATTTTTCTTTTTTTCTTTTTTTTTTTTTTCGTAGCAGGGATTGAACCCAGAGGCACTTAACCACTGAGCCACATCCTCAGCCTTTGTTTTTTTTGTTTTTTGTTTTTTGTATTTTATTTAGAGACAGGGTCTCACTGAGTTGCTGAGGCTGGCTTTGAACTCGAGGTCCTCGAGCCTCAGCCTCCCGAGTACCTTGGATTATAGGCATGGGCCACTGTACCTGGCAAAGCTTGCCATCTTACCACATCTACCCCAGATTATATCCATGAGGAAAATTGTTATTTATTTCCCTGCAATGGGAATCTGGTTTGTCTATTATTTTTATATTTTTTTGTATTTATTTTTGTACCAAAGATTGAACCTAGAGGTGCTTACTCACTGAGCCAAATCCCCAGCCATTTTTTATTTTTTCATTTTGAGACAGGGTCTCACTAGATTGCTCAGGGACTCACTATTTGGGATCCTCCTGCCTCAGCCTCCCGAGTTGCTGGGATTACAGGCGTGTGCCCCAAGCCCTCAACTGTCTATTATTTTTAAAGAATGCATCTCAGATGGTGACTCTCTGAGTTACATAACTTTGCTCCTTTCGGTAAGAGCTCAGGCATTCTGCAGGGTTGAGGCTTTAAATTGCAGCACCCGCTCAGAGTGCGGTACCAGCAAGAAACCAGACTGATCCGAGGTGGCACCCAACATCTTTCTGGACAGGGCCACGGCCACGGCTTCACTCCAGGCCTGCTGCTTCTCTGGGCTGCCCTGTGCCACCTACTCTTCCACGTCCTCTCAACGTCCCTGCCATCAACAGCTGTCCTGAAAATCCCTGCCCTGAATTCTCCCTCTCAGTCCAAATCCAGCGAGGGTTCATCTGTATTCTGAGAGAACTTTGTTTTCCCTTTCTTCCCTTCCCTCAATCCTTTTAATCCTCTAGTTCAAGCAATTAGCTCTACAAATATTAGCTGCAATCAAGGTCTAGCACATGTGGTAATTTTCCCTCTAATAAATCAATCAGTTCTTTCTGTGGAGTGTTTTTCCCCCTTACAGTCATTAGAGAATTACAATGCTACTTGAGGATCACCAGCAACTTGAATTAGTCAAGGAATGTCAATCAAATTTGCCAGATTTTGCTTGAAAGATGAGAAAAATGGGACAGATTCACAAAGGCCTCTTGTCTTAGAATAGGCAGCCTGATGGGCCCTGCTGAATCTCTCAGGCCTGAAGCATAATGATCCATTTGGAGCAAAATCAAAATCAGTACTCCCAGCAAAAAAATCAGACAGAATGCAGCCCTCTCATTAAATAATCTAAAAATTAATCATTGGAATAATCATCTAGGCAGTGTCCCTGGGCAGTGCAATGGTCCCTGCTAGCTAACAGGTCAGCAAAGACAAAAGATAAAGGGTGCAGCCAGCGGACACGTTTCAGGTCCGCGACCTACAGAAGGAGTCTTTGTCTTGGAGGAAAACTGCAGCTGCTCGCCAAGCTCCTCGGCACTTGGGAGCAGGTGGGGAGCTCTGGGGAGAGAGGGCTCAGGGCCCGAGGGACAGGCCCCACACTCCTTGCGGCAGGGCCTGCCGCCCCGCTCTTATCTCGCCCAGGAGTTCAGTTCAGGAAAGGGTTTTTCTGCTCAGAGATCCTTTGAAAATCACCTGTGTGGCCCAGATGCTGTTTTCATAAATACATAAAATGAACGCCAGGGAAACTAAGGAATTCTTAGGGATGACCTGGACGCAGAGCGGGGTTGTGACTTCCATCCCACGCCCTGTCACTGTTAGGCTGGGGAACAACTCGAGTGAGAACTGATTTGGGCCTGAGTTTGGTTTTTGTTAATGGCCGTAAGCACCACTGCCCGTGCGGCTGAAGGATCCTGGCAGAGGCCTGCCCGCTGTGCTGGGGGCACAGCCCGGCTGCCACTGCGCTCCTTTCTCTGTGGTCTTTCCATTGCTCTGAAAACTTATGTCATTATCCAGCCCCTGGGTAGGGGGGCGGTTCCATTCGCCTATGTCACCAAATGCATTCCTATCAGGATTGAAAGCAGTGAAGATCTCAGTAGGACACTTGGCAAAAACTTGCTGACATTAATGACTCAAATGCTCAGAGAGACTGAGAGGCAAATGGTGTCATCACTGTCTTTCAAGCTACCTGAGATGAAATTTCAAAAGACGGCTGTCAGGCGGGAGTGCCAGGTTCCATCTGTCATTCTCACAGGGAGGATCACACACTACCGTGCAGCCTGTGGGCGGCGGATGCTGACGTTTGGAAGGAAGTGCACAGAGAAGAGGAGAGGTGGGCGTGGGACCCAAGGGGGCGCACACACACATCACTACGATGTTCACTGGCTGATCTGGGGTAGGTGGTGACCCAGGGCCTGGTCGTCAGTCTCAGATGTGCCGAAACCTGACTCGTAAAGACATTCCCAGTATGTCACTCTCTTGGGGCCAAAAATGTTCAGAAAGGTTTGAACTATAAATATTGGTGCCTAGTTATTGATCGACTATGGGAATATTCCTCTCTGGTGAGCGAGATGTTCATGGCTGTGCATTCTAGCCCTGAGATTCCTGCGGAACCTCCCTAGTGATCAGAAGGTGGCCGTGTGGGACAGGGTAGGACAGCAGCTTTCCACCTTGGTGCCCCCTGCCATCACCTGGGGTGACTGGAGGTGAGGGCCACACTCTAAAATCAAATAAGTCCAATCTCAGGGATGAGAACGCAGACATCAGTATGCTTCAGATCTCCTCGAGTGAGTCCAACGAGCAGCCTCAGCTGAGAACCACGGGCTTAGAGCAAAGGTGGGATTCGGCCATGTTTTCATGTGTCAGGTGAGGACATCAAAAATTCCACTGCCTCTATTTCATTAAAGACAGGAAATTTCAGTAAGTATCAGGAAGGACATAACTTCAGGACAGAAGATGAATGCTCTGTGTTCTCCTCCTTCTCCCCTGTCTCTACCGACCAGGATCCTTTCCCTCTGGACAGATGCAGACTTCAGAACTGGAGAGACCCACACGCTCTGCCATCCAAACCAGGCCTCTCCAAGGACGAGGACAGCTGAGACTCACACCACGGAGTGAGTCACAGGCGAGCTCTGCTCCCAGGCTGCGGGAACGCTCTGTCTTTCCCAGTAACCAAATATGTTGACTTCCCAAGCTTAGCTCTCCTCAGACGTCTTCAGCCAAGGCTCCTGGGGTGGGCGGGTCATGTGTCCCCAGGTGAGGGCTTACTGGGGGCAACGGGGCCCTCTTGCTGTGCTAGGGTGACAGTTACTCTAGATCCAGTGGGGAATTTATTAGATGGAGAAAAATCTGTAATGAGTTATTTATCCTTGTCAAGTTACACAAAATTAAAGGGCTTACTTATATTTTAAGCCCATTTCATGTGCCTCCTGGGAACCCCTGTGCCCAGTCCCTCTGTGGCAGTGGCTCATGTTTTCTTTCCTTTGCCCTGAAGGCACTCGACAGGGTAGTGGTGCCAAGTTCACCTGCTCTCCAAGAGCACATCCCAAAGTTCCCTTCTGGGTGTGCTTAATGTAGTCACTCATTTGTGCCTGACAGTGGTGACGTAAATCTTCATTTATTAATTTCTCCTAAGCTGGCATGCTTAAAGGTGAATCAAGAGAGTGGACGCTGGAATTAACAAGTGCTCTGGGACAACCTGAAAAGTCCTGCCTGTAGACGTCTGTGTTCTTCAGAAACCCAAGGGGCATAGCGGGCCACTCTGCCCTGGTTACGCCCAGCCCGACTCAACCCCGACCAAAGTGCTTGCCACTCCCTCAAGATTAGGGGCTTTGCTTAGGACAGCACCAAAACCCCGAGTCCCAAGACCTGGATTTGGGCCCCAGCTCCACTACCTGCTTCAGCAAGTCGATCTCTCTGGCCTCAGTTTGCCTTACCTATAAAATGGGGACATCGTCTTCTTCTCCATTTTATGTCATCATTGTGAGAATTAATTAACATGGTTTAGGCGAAACACAAAGAGCCAGGCATACTACCTCTTACAAAAGGTGAACTTCCTGTGCTGGTGCTCAGCACTGTGACGTGGCACACAGTAGGCACTCTTCAAGCACGTGTACACACGCGTCTGTTTGTAGGGAGGACTCTCATGGGGTACCCAGAATTAAGACGCTGTCACCGCACCCTGCGCTTTAGCTCTTAGGCACAGGGTAGCCAATCCCGTTTTGCTACCTGATCTTGTTTGTGACTTTGTCTCTCGAATCCCTTGGGCTCGTCTTCTCTGGGACTTTTGTTCCTGCAGTGACTCTATCTGACCACAGTCCCGTTCCATTAAAATGACCTCCCCTTGACAGAGTCTCAGGCTCTTTGGACCCAGAACCACAGTCCCTTGCTGTGATTCAGAAGCAGCCAAAGGCTTTGGAGGACAGCGGCAGGAAACGGACTGGTGCACACGTGCCAGGGGGAACTGGAATCAAATTCTCTGTGGATTCCTCGCTTCTCACCTGTGCATCTGGAAGAGACAGAGGTGACAAGGATACACCTGGCCGCTCGGGCACCGCGTCTGCGCAGCCAGGGGGTCCCAAGGTTTCCATTCCACTACAGTTAAATGCTTAAAAACAAATCAGCGAATCACAATGACACGTGTTCCCCCACCTCTGCCAAAGCACCTCCCCTCACCCCCCAAAACCAGCTCCAGGGCCAGACAGGACAGCACTCAGCAAGCAAAGTCTCGGGTTGCCGAGCACCTGCCTGGGCTGCAGGCAGCAGGCCCAGGCAGCAGGCGCCTCTCAGGTTACGCAGAGGACTCCATCTGTCACCCCAGACCTCCATTACCAAGGGACGCAGGCGGCTGGAAGGAGTTTTATTTTATAGATTCTTAGTCCAAAGGTTTCAATTTAGAGACAAGCAGCAGGAGAGGAGAGAAGCCGAGCATGAGCGAGGAGCACGGCTTCATCGGCTGACGTGCCCCTGGCAGGAGCCCTGCAGCCAGACTGTGTCCCTTCCGCGTCTGTAATAGATGCAGGCCAGGGGGCAGTCCCTTCTTGGGGCTCTCAGAGGCCTCGCTCTGAACTGCACCTTCGCGAGGCCGGTTCTCATCATGCCAAACCAACAGAAGAAAGTCATTTTCTGCACAGCTGGGGTGTTGAGTTTTGTGTGTGCCCTCGGAGTTGTGACAGCCCTGGGGACACCGTTGTGGATGAAAGCCACCATCCTCTGCAAAACCGGGGCTCTGCTGGTCAATGCCTCTGGGCAGGAGCTGGACAAGTTCATGGGTGAGATGCAGTACGGACTTTTCCACGGACAGGGCATAAGGCAGTGCGGGCTCGGAGCAAGGCCCTTCCGCTTCACATGTAAGTAAGAAGGGGCATCTAGGGACGCCCCTCCAGCTGGCACAAGGAATTCTGTCTGAGTCTTGCCCCTCTACTCCAGGACTTTGTAAACTGGTATGAACCATTTGAAATACCCAGGACTCCGAACAACCCCTTCTACCTAGTTTAGATTGTTTAATTTGTTTTAATTTTATTAATGTTTCATTCTTGCTATTTTTATTATGATAGCATGTAGTCAATTATTTGCTTTATAATTAGACTTTTTGAAAGTATAAGCAATTAAGATTCTGAAATATTACTTTTTATGTAGGAAATTATGGGGACTTTTGAAAAGGAGAACTTGGGGAAATTAGAAAGCCTTAGGAAATGATTTGAATAATTTAATACCTTTGATCCTTAAAAGGGCCAGTGTCTGTCTCCTTAACTAATCTTACCTGCCCACGACCCATGTGGCCTCCCTCCATCCCATCCCTTCTGAGACCTTTGCTCCTGATAACTATTCTGCTTTCACTTTTAATCAGTTTAGAATCACTTGACTATAGAAATTCAAAGTGATCTGCTGGGATAACTGGGAGAGAAATAATGCCTATTTAGTGTAGAAAATTTGCAACTGATTGACCTTCCAATCATGTAGCAAATATGAGACAGATTTTCCTGTCATGTTTTTTTGTGAAATGGAGGTGTTATCCACAGTATTTATAACCTGTTTATCTTAAGAAGAGAATTTTTTTAAAAAATTACCATGTGAATAGGCAACTCATTAAATGAAAATTAATAAGAAGTCATTTGTTATATCTCTCACAACACACATTCAAAAGTTATTATTATTTCAAAAGGGCTGGTTTGGAACAATCTTGGGAAGACAGTCAGTAAATTACTGCATAAATCATTCTTCAGGAAAAGAGGTTACCAATTGAGGCATTTAAAATGAATTATTATTTTGCCTGGATTTCTTTTCTCCTCCAATATAGGTAGAAGGTGAAATTAATTGAATTTATTATTAACATATGCAGTGCCTAATTAAATTTCACTGCTGCCTAGTTATATTTCTGTAACATTCCTCATCTTTTAGTCATTGGGCACCAACCTTAAACTCACACAGGCCAAAGGGGTATGAATTTTTATATCCAGAAAATCCCTAAGAATTTGTCTCCCACTTTTCAAGACATTATCATGAACTGGATTTGATGGAGTGGACACGGATTCTTTTCACCGAGTGGCTTTAGTTCAGCAAGGTAATGGGCGGGCCGCTGGCTCAGCTTTCCTCAGGGGGCAGGAGAAGGAAGCCCACGTTATATGATTTGCAACTGTATTAAAAATAAAAGAGGAAAGAAGATGAGTGAGATGATTTAACCATGAGTCACCGGCATTTAGGAGAGCGGCTTCTCCAGATGACGAGACCACGGCAGGGAGCGCACAGGGAAGGTTCTGGAGCCCTTGCACTTACTGTGCTGAGATGGAGATAAACTCTACTCTATGACATGATTCAAAACAAGAACAAGCCGGGCGCAGTGGCGCACTGTCATCCCAGCACTTAGGGAGGCTGAGACAGGAAGATCGCGAGTTCAAAGCCAGCCTCAGCAATGGCGAGGCACTAAGCACCTCAGTGAGACCCTGTCTCTATATAAAACACAAAATAGGGCTGGGGGTGTGGCTCAGTGGTCGAGTGCCCCTGAGTTCAATCTCCAGTACCAAAAAAACCCCAAAAAACAAAAAAACAAGAACAAGATGTTTTCTGAGCACTTACTGCACACTAGGTTGTTGGCAGACTGCGACTTGTTGAATCCTTTCATGTCCGCGTTCTTGGGGCTGGGTGGGTCACTTTTGTGGCCACTCCTCCTTGCCGGTCCATTTGTGAGGCTATTCTAAGTGCCCTTCTGCTGGCTTTCTGAGGACTAAACAGCCCCCTACTTTCTCACAGAATTGCATGCATCTCCAGCACACCCTGACCCTCCTCCCCGTCTAGAGAACAGGAGCTGACATGCGTCTACTCTGCAGTGACGACCCTATGTACTATAGACCGTGAAGTCCTCTCTGTAAACCACATGTAAATACACGTGTCAAAACTCCCCTCCCTTTAGTGAGGCCCAGAGAAGAATACTAAAGTGATGTCTTTCTGCCGAAGCATAGAAGTATCTCTTTCAATGGAAGGTAAGACAACATTGGGGAAACCATAGAACAAACCGATCCAATGAACTGCAAAGACCACGATGCTCATTTACGTAAGCATCCCTCTGAAAACTTTCTAGTCAACGTGCCTGGGGCATATTTCACTCCCAGAAGTTTACGCTGGCATTCCAATTGGCTTTCTGGTTCATGTTGTTCCATTTGAATGCCTGTCACTCAGTGGGTACAGTGTACAGTGGCCCCTTCCTGTAATCCAGGGCTTCTGGAGACTGAGGCAGGAGGAGGGCAAGTTCAAGGCCAGCCTCAGCAACTTAGTGAGGCCCTGTCTCAAAGTGAAAAATAAAAAGAGTTGGGGGTGTAGCTCAGTAATAAGAGATAAAGCACCCCTGGGTTCAACCCCTGGCACAAAAAATGAAAAATTAAAAAACGCCGTCACTTTGTCCATGTCTCATCAACCCATCGTCCCAGCAGGCGAGTCTTCTGCTTTTTACTAACAGGAGCGTATCAACCCTGCTGACATAAAGGAACGAGAGCCCAGACCTGTCTTCTCCATAATAGCTCCTCAAGCGAATCCGGGGCCTGCAGAGAGCCCAGGTGGAGGACTCTTGCCTGCTTCTTCTTGAGTTGAACTTGTGAAGCGAGCACAGTACATTTCCCAGACCTCCGCTGTTTCTCATTGTTCCTTTAAGAAAGTTCTTCCACAAACATTTGTCTCTGAGGAAACTGTCCGGGGTAGGAGCGAGGGAGGCAGCTGACCTCAGTGGCAGGTGCTTCCTGGCCGGTTCTGGCCCTGTCGTTGGTTAATATGAATCCCTATTCTTCTGCTGGACAGCGAAGCTATTTGCTCGTCCAAACGTCATTTAGATCAGCAGTGGCCGACAGAAATACAACACGAGCCGTCGGTTCAAACCCCGTGTGTAATGAAAGCTGCTCCAGTGGCCATGCCAGGGAACAAAAGGAAGGAGAGCTGAAGTGAGCCAGCGACGTGTTTCCTTTAACCCAAGACAGCCAGGAGACCACCATTTTAACACACCGGCACATGTTCCTTTCTTTTGTTTTTCTTGTGCTGACTCTTTGAAATCTGGTGTGCATTTCTGGTGTGCACATCTAATTTTCATGGCCCTTGAATTTACAGTACAGATTTAGATGGAGATGCCCTCTGAATAAATTGGCCATTGATGATGTCCATGCTCTAAATGCTCTTATTCATCTGATTTGATTTGGCTTCCGGCTTGGCTCTGCGGTACAGGTCTATGTGCGTGGTTTTCAGGTGTGATGTTCGTTTTGCTTTTCAAACCAGGATGTGCTATAACGCGAGGGTGAGGGATGGGCTACAGGAAGTCTGGGATGCAGTCACATTGGTTCCTATTAGGTGATCCCTGTTGACCGCTCCGTCTCTTTTAATTATAACGAGGCTCTGCCCTGCTAGCCGGCACAGCTTGCTGGCAGAGCTTCTGCCTCATTTGTTCTGGCCGATTCTCATCCACTGTGGGTCAGTGGTTCATTTCCTCGAGGTCACGGCATCCGTCCCTAGCTCACAATTGCATTCGTCATAATGAAGGAATGTTTTCCTTCCAAGGCAGCACGACCAGCGGGCTTAATTTTTCCTGATATGTCACCTGTAAAATTTTAATGATGATGTTTAAACTCTAAATGTAGCCATCAAGACAAAAACTGCCAGTTTGGAGCTCAGAGTATGTGGGTGGGTTTCTGTTTTGGTGGCTCGAAACACTGTGGAGCATCATCAAAACACGACACCCAAGAATCATATGGTATCAATCATTGCTAGATATACAGATCTGTTCATGGCCAAGACAGTTCAATGAGCTGCTGAAAACATATGGAATCTCTTTCTTATGAAATGTGAAAATAAAATGTAACCAGTCATGTATCACAGCTTGTGACTTTAGTCATCCTTTGAAAAGCATTTTAATTTGGACCTTATTGAAATTTTGTTAGAAGCTTAACAGAGATTTGGAAAATCTTCATAGTTTGGAAAAGCAGCGTTTCTTTACCAGGGGAGGCACAGGACCCACATCATGGAGGAGATGTGGAGACCACTCTGGTGCTGCCTCTGAGGTTTCCCTAAAGTGTTTGAAATAGAATCTGGGGACTCAGGGTCTTGGTGACCATAACTGAGTTTGCGCTGTCCACCTCCCTCTTGTCTCCTGCTGACCTGCCCTGCCCCTGGTGACCTGCTGGTCACCATCCTGGACACTCTGCCTCTCTCCTATGGCCCTGCCTGGGCAGAGCTCCAGGGGGATTTGGGGGTCACTCCTCCTGACTCACAGCTCCTCCTTTCCCTGCTGTGTGCCTGTGTGAGACAGGCCTGGGGTGGGGGCCTGGGGAGCTCCCCAGAGGTGGAGGAGGAAGGATCATGTGGCAGCGTGGCCCGTGTGGACCGCCAGCCTGTTAGCCCAAGGGCCCTGTGGTCCAGTCTCTCTCATCTAGGAAAACAGTCCAGCAAGTAGAGTTTTGTTTTTTATTGAAACAAAATCAATCCATGGAATACTGAATAGCAACGTGTGAGAACACAACCTTGAACGTCTTCAGCCCAGCAACCTTCTAGCCTTCCTAGGCCCTGACATTTGCTCTATTACTTGGAACGCCTGTAAGAGTCTGAGAACGAGCATTCTCTTCAGGAGACCCTAGTCCCCAAGGAGGCAGGCGTGCGTGTTACTCACCTCGGCACTCCTCACACCAGGGCCTGAAATGGTGTGTGCACAGAAAGGCCCTCGTTAGCCCACGCTGCCGGAATGAAGCAACTGGACGTGTGTGAGTCTCGGCCACTTGCGGGCATTAGACCCGAGACCATGCCAGCAGTATAGTGATTTTTTTCTTGCGTCTATAAAAAGGAGGTGAAACTGGGTGACTTCTTAACATCTCTTCCAGTTCAAATGCTCTATGATCTATAAAATGAGAGGCTGGCTGTTCTAGGCAAGGGTGTCCCAGCTTTAAAGCTGTGTGACCCTTCCTGCGTCTCCTGAAGGCTCTCTCCACGGACAGATTTCAGCCCTGTCATTGGAAGTGGTGGGCTCACATGGCTTTACCCGCTCCTCAAACTCATGAAGCACCTACTGGTCACAGGGACCCAGGCAGACCTCCCCGTCAGAGTGAGTGCTCCTTTCTTCTCCGTCACCATCGTTTGTTTATTTTTAACTGCTACATAAAAACTTCAGAGTTGCCATATTTGCAGCGTATCCTGTGATGCTGTGGTACATGTATATACTCTGTATTACTTAAGTCAGGATCAACATATCTGTGTCCCCAAACATGGATTCTTTCTTTTCTTTTTTTTTTTTTTTAATATTTTTTCAGTTGTTGATGGATCTTTATTTTGTTCATTTATTATTTATATGTGGTGCTGAGGATTGAACCCGGGCCTCACGCATGCTAGGCAAGCGCTCTACCGCTGAGCTACAGCCCCAGCCCCTGGATTATTTCTTTATGGTGAAAACTTCTGAACTTCTTTCTTCCGGCTTTTGAGAACATGCACAAGCCGCTGTCATCTCTAGTCGCTGTCAGCAGCATGCGGGGCCTCTCCCCTCTCTGCCTGAGGCTGAGCTGCCTCCACCGACCTCTCCCCACCCACCACTCCCCCCGCCCTGGCAACCCCACTCCTCCCTGGGCTCTGAGAGGTCAGCCTCCTGAGGTTCCACAGGTGGCGTTGGTCCTCCTGGACGGGCCCGTTTCACTTAGCATGAGGACCGTCCCAGGTGGACGTCCAGACCGTGAGCCTCCGGCACGTCCTCCTCCTGTGGGAGGATGACTCCACACTTGTTCTCACCGTTTGTTGCTCTGCTTTCTCTTCTGATTTCTGAGGGTGACCCCCCAACATCTCAGGAGAAAAAAAAAGGTGATTTCCGCCTCCTCTTTCTTTTGGGTGCCTCTCGGGAGCCTAGTTTTTTGCGTAGATTATCTTGCATCCATTCGTGGAGGTGTTAGGATGCTGTTCCTCTTGCACAAAAATAGAATCTGGAAGCACAGACAGGGCACAGAAATTCCCAGGGTCACACAGCCAGTAGGTAGCACATCTGGATTCCAATCCAGATGCCTGTGATAGACCAACTGTGCCAGATTTTGCCTCCTTAGAAGATGCAGAGTGCACAAAGGGAGGAAGATGGTCTAAGTTAGCCTTTGGTTTCACCGTATTTGTTGACTTGATTTGGAGGTGCCAGGGATTGGCCCATGGCCTCAGGGAGCAACAGCCCCAGTCCTCACCCCTATTCCAAAATTGATGTTGTGCTTCGCCAGCGCTCCTGTGTCCACATGAGGCGTTTGGACTTAGGACTTGAATTCACTCATTGCCTGTTGTTTCACGCGTCAGAGCCCCTGATATCTAAACCCCCATATTTGATCTTTGGAAGGAGAGCGGTCAAGCCAGACTTCCCTTAATAGTGTGGTTGAGCAGGTCACAGGCTTCCTTCCAAACTTCGGGGTAGCGATTACGTTGCCTTGTTGTGGACAGTGTGGGTTTAAGGAACCTGAGTCTCGGTGACTGAAGATCCCTACCACCCAAAGTCTTCGTGGCACGATGTCAAACTTTATAACTTTGACCACAGCAGTGATTTCCCCACCGCAAGGGACACCATGGCAGGCTTCTCCGAGGCGACAGGAACAGTTTCAGAGCTAATCCAGGGACCCAGTGCAAAGCAGCCATGAGCAACTCAATTCACTTTAGACACTGGGTCTTATGAAGAGCCAGGGCATAGAGTATCAATTAAAATCTCACTTTTAAAGTGAAATAGAAAATTCATTTTTATGTCTGAACCATTTTTATGAGGAGTTTTATAAAGTTTCCGGCAGATTTTTGAAGCAAAATCCATATACATGGAACAGTGACCGCGTCACCTCCCGCCTAGTCACACAGCTGCGCGCCCACGCTGCGTTGAGGGTGAGACCTTTCGGTACAGGTGTGAGGGGCCTGCCCAGCGGCAGATCTCGTACCTCGCAGGCTGGTTCACGCAGGGCTTGTACTTTGCTCCTCATGGGCGTGTTAGAACCGAGGCCAAGCCGTCCCCAGGATGCGCTGCTCCCAAGTGAGCGTGCCCCTGTGTTGTCAGAGACGCATGTGCCAGAGCAGCTGCTGTCCCGAGCTGGGTGGATCCAGTTCCGCTGAGCGAGTCAGGTGAGGTGCTGGGAGCGCTGTCCTGCAGTGGCTCTGCCACCCCAGCATTCGGGAGGGGTGCCCTCTGACCATGTAACCATCGGAAGCCTGGCTGGGGGAGCGGGTGTGGGACCACGGGTGACGTCAGGGATTTGTGTAATGACTGGCCACGGATGGGCTGAGGGGAAGGTCAGATCAAGAGCATTTCCATAAAAAGAAAGGAATCTTGTGCCGCTTTCTCTCTTTCAAGAAAATGAATAGCCGAGCACCACGGGGGCAGATTTTTTAAAAATACACCCTTTTATGTAAAGAAGGACAGGGTGAGAAGAAAAGCGGGACTTCTGAGGCGACTGTGGCTTGAATCTGGGAAGAAGCTGCTGAGCCGCTGCTGACGGCACAATCCCAGGCTGCCTGGCTCCGCGGGCCTCACAGATGCCTGTCTGCACTTCACATCCCGCCAGATGCAGGCAGGAAGGGTTGATGAGACTAGAACCATTAGACCAGTGGTCCGTGACCCCGGCTGCCATTTAGAATCACCTAGGGAGTCTGAGAACTGCCGAGGCCAGGGCTCTGATTGAATCTAGGCCTCTGGGACGGGCCTGAGCCCTGGAATGGGTTCCACACTCCCCAGGTGACGCTAAGGCACAGCCAAGGCCAAGGTGACTGAGGGGATAGTGGCCAAGGCGGGTGCCATCAGGGGAGGCCACGGCCCTCACCCTCACGGGTACGGGAAGCCACCAGGAAGGAGGGCGGGCGTGAGGCGCAGGGTGTAGCCTGGGTTCCACACGGTGGGGGGTTTCCCTTCAAGCTCAGCTGGGATCCTGGCTTCCATTTCTTTGGCTGCAAAATTGCAGGAGGATCTTTCACTTGGTCTGCACTCGCCTGGCCTTGGAGGACCAGGAAGCTGATGGATGGACTTGCAGAGGGAAGCTGAGCATCCTGGCCCTCCGCCCAGTTACAGGAGCCTGCTCGCCAGCTGGTGGGGCTCACGGGGGCCGCGCTGACAGCTCTGCTCGTCCTTGACAGGGAGGCCAGCCGCCCAGCCCTGCCGCCCAGCATGGACGAAACCGCCCATTGAGGAGGGAACTTGTGGAAGAGCTGAGCCATGTTCTCTAGTCACTTTATCAGGAATAGAGCCAACCTTTGACCTCCTCTGCCTGTGTGCAATGGCCACCTTTAGAGATGTATTATCAGCTCAGAGATCATTTTAGACAAGCTGGAACAGAGAATGTCCCAGAAATTGCACGAGGAAAATAGAAATGAGAATGGGAACACGACATCAGACAGTGAGGGAAGTGTGTGACGGGGATCAAGGAAGTAATTGGCTATGAATCCAAAGTTCCAGGAATATATACATAGCAACAGTCATCAACCCGGCTGGGAAAACTGGAAGTCGGGGCTGCAAGGCACAGAGTGTGCCAGGACTCCACGCAGTCCTGGACTCCCGCCGGGCTCTTCGGTCCCAGTGCACGGGCACGCACCTGACCACCTGTGGGCCAGATCGCCGTCACTCACGCCCCCACGGATCCTGCTGCTTGAAAATGCGGATGTTCTTGTGGCACTGGCTCCCACACCCCAGTCTCCTCAGCTCGTAGCCCTCCTGCTCTCATCGGGTTAGGAAACATTTAGGCAGTTACTTCCATCGTAAACAGCACTTCCGAGAGATGATCTCATTTGTACTTCTCAGAAGTCCCGCGACATTTCTGCTCACTTTTATTCTGAATCGACACATAATAATTGCACCTGTTTTCAGGGCGTGATATGGCATTTCAGTACATCATGTGTCATGATCAAATCAGGGTCATTCGCACACAGATCACCTCAAACATTTGCTGTTTCTTCGTGGCAAAATGCTCAGACCCTTGTCTCTGGGTATTTTGAATAGAGGACCCACTGTTGCTAATTGGGGTCCCCCGCGGCAGCTGGACGCCAGCCCATGCCCCGGTGGACTGCACCTGTTGTCCACTCCCCGCACCCGGCCCAGCCTCTGCTCACCGCCGTCCCACCTGCTCTGTGAGTCAGCTCTTGTACCACCCGCATCTCTGGGGCAGCCGAGGTGCACCTCGCTCGGCCGGCGCCCAGCCGTTCCCTCCAGCCAGCAACTCTGCCCTCTTTGCTTGTGATACCGTATATGACACTCTCCTGGTAATCCTGGTTAGGGGATTGAATAGGGTTAGACTGAATTCACCAGCTCCTGTTTTAAGACTCATAGGAAGGAGCCGTTCCTCCTGGACTGGAGTCAATAACAGATAAAAGGCTGGCAAGGCACCAGGATAAAATAGAACAAAGAACCCAGTGGAGAGGAAAACGAATAAATTTTAAGGCAACTGAAATGAAAGTCATACGTTCAGAGATATCCGATAAAACATGGATCAATGGCGGCAGTAAAGGAACACAGCAGCATTAACTAAACAAAGACTCTCGCCTTCACGTGGTCCTCCATGGCCTGTAGACAGCAGCGTGATGCTGATACTGGCAACCAGATTATTTGCACCCAGAGGTAAGGGTGGGGCACAACGGGGAAGACTGCCATCAGGAGACAGCTCACAGGTCCCCAGGTCCAGGCAGGAGTGTGTGTGTCTCTGTGTGCGTGCGTGTGCATGCATGTCTCTGTGTGTGTGCATGCATGTGTGTTGCATGTGTGTGTGCGTGCATATATCTGTGAGCATGTGTGTCTGTGTGTGTCTCTGTGTGCGTGCGTGTGCATGCATGTGTCTGTGAGCATGCGTGTGTGTTACATGTGTGTGTGCTTGCATGTATCTGTGAGCATGTGTGTCTGTGTGTGGCCGCGTGTGTGTGCACACGTGTGCACGTGTGTGTGCATGTGTGTACATGCATGTGTGCACGCGTGTGTGCCATGCACAGTGGGAGGCTCCTGGCTGTGCTTCTGCATGGAGATGAGCTGGAGGGGACGCAGAGGGCCGGGACAGGTGGCATGGAGTGGAAGGGCCCAGCAGAGGCGGAGAGGGTGGTCTGAGTGCGTCCCTCAGGAGGCCAGGCCTGGGCTGGAGAGCAAGCGCTCCCTTCACCATGAAAGGGGAAGTTGGGCACGGTCCCTGGAGAAGGAGGGGTGAGTGGCCACAGGGACTGGACAAGTGGAGCATCTCTTGATGGCACCACATTCTCTGTAAAATGAGAGTTTAGTTAACTAGAACCTTAGAAGCCTTTGGTAAGCCAGGTATGTAGGACAAGGGGAGATGGGAGGGGACTGAGGGGTGCTCAGGAGTCGGGGAGTCGGGACATCTGTCGGGGACAGAAAAGGCACCAACTGGAAAAGGCCTTATGGAATGGGGCATGGAGCAGAGGTCCAAGGGGTCACCACCTGGGCAGGAGAGGGGGTGAGAAGGCCAGCGACAGAGCCTGGGGGTGCAGCCCCACGGGGGCCACAGGCGTGCCGGCTCCCATCTCAGGTCACACTGATGGCTTCACTGACTCCGGGTCGGGGGTCAAGGTCCTGGCTCCATGGCCTCCATGGGCCTGAGGAGTCCCTGGCAGATGGTTTCCTATTCCTCCTCTCCTGTACCTCTGTCCTGCCGTGAGGAGAGAGCCAGCGACCAGGTTCTTCTAGCTGGTAGACAAAGATTTGAAAGGAGCGACATCTCTGCTTGCAGGCCTGAGGCGGGCAAACGGAGCTTTGACCCAGCACGGGAATGGCCGAGCCTAGCTCCTGTGTTCCCAAGCGTCACTCCTGGGCAGGCACCTTGTCCCTGCACCTCACACACCCACGTGACCCCTCCCCTGGGATTCACCCAAAAAGCTTATTCCACTTATCAGCCACCCCAGAGTAAGAAAGAAAAAGGTGTGCGCTTGAGGATGCTCAGGGAAGCCCGGGCCGCCGTCCTGAAATGATGGAAGGTGACTCAGGTCACTCTGTGTGATGAACACTCCACGCAGTTATCCAAATGATGGCAAAGAACACATCATGAGCACCCCAGGAAATACTCTTCTCTGAGTGCAGGGACAGAATCAGACCTGCACGATGACTACAGACATACTGGAAATAAACAGATGGTAGACAAAGATTTGAAAGGAGCAAAACTAAAGGAAAATCTTGCTTTCTATGTTGGGAGGCTTCTTAGTGAACATCTTAGCTCAGTGTTAATTTTATTGCTATAATGTTCATCATCAAAAAAATAAAATGTATCCCAACAGACAGCTGGACCTTTGGGCAAAGTAACAGATACAGGGTGGGAGCAAGAGCGTCTCTGTCCAGTCCTCACCCTGCTAGCAAAGAGAGCTTGTGGTGCTCAGGTTTGAGATAAACTCTTTTCCCTACCCACAACTGTAACCCTGGTCTACACAGCAGCTTCCTCGCAATGTGCTGGTGATCCCTGAGCACCCTGGATTGAACCTTCCCCTTTCAATGGAAGGGTCTGAAACTCCATTTCAGGTGCCGACCCAAGTCTTTCAGCTTCTAAAACCAAAAGAGCAGGAAAGCCACACTGGGTCCTGTGGTCCCCATGACGACCTCTCCAGGTTATCTCCATTGCCCTGGATTCTCCCCAGCCCTCCGTCCATCCAGCTGGTCACACTGTCCCCAGAAGGCACTCATGCCCAGCTCAGCAGTGGCTGCTCCTCCTCAGGGTGCGTTACCAGAGACAGGTCTCGGACACCACCAGTCCCTCTGTCCTGGCCCTGGGCCTCTAACGGTCCGTCCCTCTGCGCCGTCCCTCACACCTTCCCCCTCACCAGTGCAGAGCCAACCCCCTTCCGTCTGGAAACCCCAGACCTGCCAAGCACATCAGACGCCATCCCTGAGGCACGGGGAGCAGTAAGCACAGTGGCCCGGGGGGCGGGGGGAGTGTCCCTGGAGCATTTGAGGTACAGCAAGGTGGCTGAGGCCAGACCGGAGGGTGGGTCCAAGGTCTGGCCAGGTCTGGCCGTCGGGCCTCTCCGGCCTTCCCTTGGTGTGCGCCTGTTCTGGGAGAGGTGAGGGTGCACCAGGAGTGCTCGCAGAGGATGGGTGTAAGGCCACTGGGCTCAAAGATCCCCCTGGCCGCTGGGTTGACTATGGATGGTAGGACTTCAGGGAGGAGGCAGACAGGGAGGCCAGCCAGGTGGTGGATGCCCAGGAAGGACGGACCAGGAGCCGCTGAGATGAAGAAAGCTAAAGAAGGCAAGTGAGAGAGAGGAAGAGAAGGAGCCGTGTGGACACTCGGGCGCCTGTTCCAAACCCCGGGCGGTGCTCACTTGGTAGCTGAGGACTCGCAGGGGTGGAGCCCAGGCAGGCTGGAGCCGTCCACTGCCACCTCCACCAGAGGCCCTGTCCAGAGCACCAAGGGAGCAGATGAAGACAGAAAGAAGAGCTGGGCCACCCCCAGGTGACAGGAGATGGGACAGCCAGAGCGGCCGTGAATGGAAGTAGAGTGGGTGCGGGCGGCCAAGGCGACCATGGCCTGGGGTGGCAGCGTGGAGCGCACCAGTGCCTTGGGAAAGGTGGCATCGCAGAGGTGGGCTCGAGAGAGCAAGTGAGGGGACGGGGACGGCGTGGGCAGCTCCTCCAGGGCCCTGCTGCAGGGCAAGGGCAGGGCCAGTGGTAGAGGAGGACGTCAGGGAGATTGTTCCCATGACAGAAAGACAGCGTGTGTGCGCGAGGGGCCTGTGGGACGGTGATGTGCAGAGAGCAGAGACCTGGGCGGCACCTCCACGGAGGTGGTGGCACTGGCTGTGCAGGGGGACCAGCAGAGTAGCCAGCGCTACGCACAGCCGCCCGCGGGCCCTCCCCGTTCCACAGAGAAGCAGCAGGAATCTGACTTTTCAGATGAGGAAGCCAAGGTTCCAGGAGAGCATGGGGTGGGGGGAGACACGGCAACGCAGACCTCCGCGCTCGGTTCAAGGGCCTGGTCCTCTCCAGGGTGCCCTGTGCACGTCCTCACCTCACAGAGGGGACAGAACCTCTGCCACGGCATCAACCCTGGGCCAGAACCGGGGTGCTGGGCTCCGGCCAGCCAGAGCGCCTCTCCTTTCCCCAAGCCCTTGCTCCTCCTGCCTACAGGTCACCTGCATGGACACTTCCTGGGAGCGCCTTCCCATTCCAGCCTTGCTCCCCCCACTCTGTCCTGGTTTTAATCCGGTTCACCAAGGTATAACTTATATGCAATAAAACTCACTATTTTAAAAATTCAGGTCTATAAACGTTGACTAATGCATGCAGGCACACATTGAGTACCACAGTCAAGATGGACAATTTCCAACACCCCAAAAAGTCCCCGGGTGCCCCTCTGTGGTCCGTCACCTTCCCCAACCCCAGACCCGGCCACCACCAACCGCTTTTCTGTCCTTATCATTTTGCTTTTTGTAGAATATCATGTGTATGGAATCTCAGAACACCCGGCCCCTCAAATCCAATTTCTTTAAGTTTGCTAGTGCTTCCCAGCTCTGCCTGGGCTACTTCAGTGTTGCAGGGCGTCTCTTTTTATTGCTGAGTCGTAGTTAATCTTGTGGCCACACCACAGCTTTTCACCCATTCATCTCTTGATGGGTATTAAACTGTTTCCAATTTTCGATGAATATGAATAAAGCTGCTGTATATATTTGCATACAGATTTTTGTGTGGACATGTGTTTTTCAATTCTCTTAGGTAAATACCTAGGAATGAGATTTCTGGGTTTCATATATATTTATAAACATATAAATATATAATTATATATATATATATAAAGCTTTCTAAATTCTGAAACAATTAGATAGCCATATGCAAAAAAACAATAATTAACCTTGACCCAAAACTGTACTTTACACAAAAAAATAACTCAGAATAGATCACACATAAACCCAGAACTAAAATGTTCAGGAAGGAAAACACAGCAGAAAATATCTGTGACCTTGCATTAGTGAAAGGCGGCTTAGATTTGACATCTAAAGCATGATACATAAAAGGCAAAAATCGATAAATTGGACTTCATATAAATGAGAACTGTTCTTCAAAAGACACAGATAAGGAAATGAAAAGATGAGCCACGGACTTGGAGCAGATATTTGTGAATTTCCTATCTGATAAAGGGCTTGTACCCAGCATGCATAAGGACTCCTCAGAACTCAATACTAATGAACAATCCAGTGGAAATCACACAAAAGGCATGACAGGACACAGCGCCAAACAGTATATCTGTAACTCAAATAAGTCACAAAAGAGGCGCCGCTTCATTCGTCATTTGGGAAATGCAAATTAAAACTACAGTGAGATAAACTACACAGCCACCAAAAGGCCACCATTTGTAGCAGCCCGCCAAGTGCGGAGAGCCGTGGGGGACAGCTGGGACTCTCCTGTGCAGCTGGCAGGAAGGTGACTGGCATAGCGGCTTTGGGAAGCGCGTGGACGGTCTTTCCAGTTACACATGTGGAAGCGGGGCCGGGGCGAGTTTGGGAGCGGGGGTTGCTCTATAGCTCAGTTGTGGTGAGGGTCACACAACTTTGTGCACTGGTCAAAACTTGCAGAAATAAAAAGGAAGAATTTTTTCACTGTATTCACCTTGGTCTTAAAAATGATGTAGGCAGGAGGAATCAAAGCCAAAGCAGCGATATCACTGGGTGGCTTTAGGCAAGTTACTTAGGTTCTCTGTGCCTCAGTTTTAAAAAGTCTATAGATTGGAGATAAACATGCTAGCTTCCTCATCCTGGAGGAACTGGATGTGTTCATCCACGCGGTACCTGGGAAGCACCCAGGGCAGAGCAAATGCCGAGTGGCTCTGATGGTCATTCTATTCTTCTTGTAATGGTTCACATAAGGCTCTTTGAAGATGCTTTGTGAGGATGAAGGGAGAGCCATAGGGTGTCTGAACAAGGAGGAGACTGAGGTGCACAGAGGCCGGGTCATCAGCCATAAGAGAACCGAAGAGCAGAGGGCAACTGACCACGGGCCACAGTCACGCTACCCAGGTGGCGCTAGCTGCCTGTTGGAGCAAGTGGTCCCTTTCACTTGCCACCAGCTCATCGAGTCACCTCTGGAGGCCAGGGTGACCTGCTGGGTTAATGGCCCTCCTCCCCAGACCCAAAGAACCCCATGAGGACCCACCACCTCCTCCACAGGTGGGACCCCGTCCCCTTAAGGAGGCCCCTCTGGTGTTGCTCCAAATTGTCTGCCCCCGGCTTCAACCAGGGACAAACCACCCTAGTATCACCAGGAAACTGAGGGTTGTACAGAGTCCTGGCTCATCATCACGGAGCAGGGGCTTCTGGCTCCCAGACGAGGAAGAGGAGGAGGACCCGACCAAAGGTGCAGTGGGCAGGCGGGCCCACGTCCCCTGGGCGACATGCTCACCAGAGTGCGCATCGTAAAGGCTTCACGGGAGTTAGAAAGCCTTGCGATTTACTTCTGCTCCGGCTTTTCCCTCCAGGAGGCTGATCAGAGCCGCTTCTGCCCTCCGTTCCTCACACCCCTCCGTTTCCAGAGGCGTCTCCCTGCGCCCACTCCTCACAGGTGGGGAGGAGGCAAGCAGCTCAGAGCAGCTGCTGGTGGAAAGGAAGCCAGCAGCTGGCCAGCTGTGAGCACCGGCCGCGGGAGCTCAGCTGGGCGGGTTTAGCCGTCTCAGCAGCCGGCAGCCAGAGAGCAGGGCACCGGGGCGCAAGAGCAGGGCAGCCCGGCAAGTTCACCACTGCGACGCCCAGGGCTGGGCTGTGGCTCAGTGGTAGGGCGCTCGCCTGGCCTGCACAAGGCCCTGGGGTCAGTCCTAGAACAAGAAGGGAGGGAGGGAGGGAGGAAGGAATAAAGACAACCATCAAAGACTGCGACGTCCTGGGAAGACGGGCATGTGCACCGTGGCGACCACGGCCACCGGGAGCTCAGCACCTGTGAACTTCAGCACCACATGCGATACCCACGCCTCCAAGCAGAGCCGAGGAATTCGCTTGATTTTATCTCCGTCCATCCGTCCACCTCATTTCTAACATAAGAACTTTAAAAAACCACAACCACAACACCATCCGCATCACCAGTGAAATCCACAGGGACTGTGAAATGTCTCCCCAAACCCCGTCCCCGTTCAACTGTCCCTGGTTACCTCCACGTTGTCTGTTCACATGTGGCTGGTGCGAATCACAAACCCCAGCCACCATCTGCACACATGGTATTTGGTCAGCACGTCTCTTGAGCTTCGTTGAATGTCTAACGGTCACAGGTTTTAAAAATTCCTTCATTTATCCTTTGAATTATTGAAAAAGTATGAATAGATAACACTCGCAGCCAAGTAAATGCTTTCCTTCCCCAAACAGCACAAGACAGGCACGTAGTCAAATGCCCGTTGTCCCTCCCACCAGAAGCCACGTTACCATTTGGGGTGTGGCTTCTAGAAATGCCCTCAGCCGCATGTGCACGCCAGCCCTTGAGGCCGGGGTAGCATGGTGGGCAAGAGGCGGGACGTGAGTCCCAACACCCACCTGACACCAAGCATAAATCTTGGGTTGATAACAGTACCTGTCTCATGGGGTTGTTGAGAGAACTAAGTGAGATACGTGCTTGAATAATTATTTGTTACCATTACATCCCCCTGTGGCTTTTCTCCAAATGGTGGTGTGATGGACATTTTTTTTTATTTGTTTGGTCTGTATTTTCATCTAACTCCATATTTTTTTATATAATTTTATTTATTTATTTATTCCACTTAGGTCTACACGGCAGCAGCATGTATTTGGATTCGTTGTATGCAGACGGAGCACAACTTTTCACTTCTCTGGTTGTATGTGATGTAGAATCACATCACATATGCAGTCATACAATAAGCTAGGGCTATGATGGCCATCATATTCCACCATCTTTACTGTCCCCATGCCCCCTCTCCCCTCTCACCCCTAGGACTAAACTTCCTCCATTCTTCCCATGTCCTCTCCCACATTATGGATCAGCATCCACTTATCAGAGAGAACATTCAGCATTTGGATTTTTTGGGATTGGTTTACTTCCCTTAGCATGATATTCTCCAACTCCATCCATTTACCTGCAAATGCCATAATTTTATTCTCTCTTATTGCTGAGTAATATTCCATTGTGTATATATACCACAGTTTCTTTATCCATTCATCTATCGAAGGGCATCTAGGTTGGTTCCACAGTTTAGCTATTGTGAATTGAGCTGCTATAAACATAGAAGTGTCTGTGTCACTGTAGTACGCTGTTTTTAAGTCTTTCGGGTATAGACACAGCAGTGGGATAGCTGGGTCAAATGGTGGTTCCATTCCATAACTCCACATTTTGATGATGATTGCACATCTGTCCTTATGGATCTGCTTCACTCATGGTAATGGACGAAGATTCCATTGTATGACGGCACCATTGCTAATCATGTAAACTATTTCCGAACTTTTATTACCAAAAATGCTGCAGTAAATATCCTTGCAATGCTTCATTGGATTCGTGTGCAAAAATGTTCATAGGATAGACTCCTGGAAGTGAAAGTGCTGAGCTAAAGGGCGTATGCATTTCCATGCTCTATAGTTATCACCCACACATTCATTTGCTTGCTAATCGTCTGTTCTCACAAGGTAATAAGCTCGGTGGGACAATAGGACCTTGTCTATCTCACATTAAGCCTCTACTTCCAGTACCTAGAACAGTGCCTGACACTTAGTAGGTGCCCAACAAATTAACCATTTAATGAATGGTTGGAAACTAAAATGAACTGAACTTTCCCAGATCATCTTGCCAGTTTTGCTGATGGCAAGCCTTCGATTCCTCATCCGATAAAGGAAACCCTACATTTATAAGATACTTCATTTCCTCTACAGGCAAGAAAAACTTGCCCTGAACACAACATCTAGAAATAGATTTGGCGTGGTTTCTAAATGGAAAATATTTCTTGTAGCACCAGAAATTATTTTCCCACAGCTTTGTTCTACACCAAAGTTGACTGAAAATACCCCATTCTTTAATCTTGGTGTGGGCTAGAAACCAATTTTTTATTTTTTGGTAACAAAATATAAAAACGTCCTGATATTTGAATTCCCCCAAATATCCCCAAATGTAAAACGTCATTACAAGTTACGGGAGATTTTTAAAAAGCATTACTGAGGAATGTCATTAAAAGCATTGTCATCAAACTATATGGTTTTGATTTATAAAGCCAGCCCTTGTTTATTGACTAAGCAAAAAAATAATCCCCTCAAATCTTCCCTTTGCCAATTTTTAACAGGTAAATTCTATACAATGGGGCCATCTTTAAATCTTTTTGTAAACTCCTCATAAATTAGTAAAAACATACTCATTAATAGGATTTTTTGGTACCAGGGATTGAACTCAGGGGCACTCGACCACTGAGCCACATCCCCAGCCCTATGTTGTGTTTTATGTAGAGACAGGGTCTCACTGAGTTGCTTAGCATCTCGCCATTGCTGAGGCTGGCTTTGAACTCGCCATCCTCCTGCCTCAGCCTCCCAAGCCACTAGGATTACAGGCGTGCGCCACTGCGCCCAGCAAGGAATTTAATTTTCAAACTTATGCTTGTAGACAACTGATCCTGAAATTCTTCTAATGCTTGGTTTGCCCTCAGTTTTCCCAGACTTGCTCAAAGCCATCCCAGTGAGTGTCCACGTCAACGTCATTCTCTTCTCCACGATCCTGACCATCGTGACCATGGCGGGGACAGCCCTCTTCATGTACAACGCCTTTGGCAAACCCTTTGAGACTCTGCATGGTCCACTTGGGTTGTACCTTCTGAGTTTCATTTCGGGTAAGTAAAAAACTCTACCTTCACATACAAATACGCTTTTCAATGTGTCAAAGATGGTCACCTAAATATAAAATCATATACACATGAGTGTTCACTGTGGTGTGATCTATGATAGCAAACGTGCTAGAATTATGTGTTACAGTCAAATATGAGGTGTCCCCCCAAAGCTCCTGTTAATGCAGGAATGTTTAGAAGCTGAATGATCAGATGGCAAAGACTGGGGCCTCATTGGTCCATCTGGTTTGAAGGACTGGTTGGGTGTAACTGTAGGCAGGGCTGGAGGAGGGAGGGTCCCTGGAGACCCGCCCTGGAACGAGGCATCTTCCCTCTGACCCTTCCCTACACCTCTGCTTCCTGCCCCTACCGTGAGCTGAGCAGCCCTCCTCCACTGGCCCTTCCGCCACGAGGCTCTGCTTCACTCAGGCGCAGAGCAATGGAGTTGTCCTTCTTGGGTGTTTGGGTCACAGGGACCAAAGGCCAACTACAGCACCATCCAACAATGTGGAATTCAGTATGTTAGGGTCGTCCTTATGAATTACTGTGAGGCTGACATTATCATTTTGCAGATGTGATCAAGAGAATAAATACTTGTATTAAAATGTTAAGTAAGGGCTGGGGCTGTGGCTCAGTGGTGGAGACTTGCCTTGCACGTACAAGGCACTGGGCTCAATCCTCTGCATCGCATAAAAATAAATAAATAAAATAACAGTATTGTGTCCATCTACAACCAAAAACATTTTTTTAAATGTTAAGTAAAAAAAAGCAGCAAGATTTTATAAACATTGTGAAACAAGTTTGACTGTATATATAAAAACAGAGAGATGAACATATGAAACCACACACTGAACCCCATACATACGCATGTGTCTTCTGTCTCTCATGTATATATAGTCTCCATATGTACACTTGAGGTGGCAGGGGACAGTCTAATTATTGGTGTGGTTTTTATTTTTATTCACAGTTGTCAATATTTCTAACTGTTCCATGATGTGCTTTTATTTATTTAAAATCAGAAGAGTAAACAAATGCCCTCGGAAAGGGTCACGGGCTGGTGTTTCCCCACACATGAGCTTCATAGCCTAACATCAGGGGCACCTGGCAGGGAGGAGGTCCAGACCCAGAAATTCACTCCCTGATAAACACATGCTACCCAGTAACCAGAGCTGATAAAGAAAAGAAAAGAAAAGAAAAGAAATAAAGATCCAGGCAGTGCCACGGCATGCTTCGGGCACATTAGTAAGGAGGAAGAGAAGATGAGAAAATGAAAACACAACACCTAATCATGTGTGGCCATTCTTCTATGGGAGATCTCTGGTTTTATTTTATTTTATTTTATTTTATTTTTGGTACCAGGGATTGAACTCAGGGGCACTCGACCACTGAGCCACATCCCCAGCCCTATTTTGTGTTGTATGTAGAGACAGGGTCTCACTGAGTTGCTTAGTGCCTTGCCGTTGCTGAGGCTGGCTTTGAACTTGCGATCCTTCTGCCTCAGCCTCCCAAAGTGCTAGGATTACAGGCATGTGCCACCGCGCCCGGCTGAGATCTCTGATTTTACCCAGTCTAAACTTGCAAAACAGTTCAACACTTGGCTGTATTCTCAAAAAGGAACTGATTTCACTGCTGACCTCACACAGAGATGACAACTACAGCAGCCAACAGTCTAATGGCAATCCCTGTTGGACGGGTTCTTTCTCCCTGAAGTTGCCCTTGACTGCCAGCCGCCAGGCAGTGGCACAAGGCGCCTGCTCCTCCTGACAGTACTCCCTTCAGCCACGACACAAGCCCAGCCACAGACCTGCGTGGGTCCCGTCTAGGAGGCCAAGTTCTGCAGTCCCTGGGGTGGCTCACCTTAGAGGGCAGTGCCACCCCTTAGGCAGTGTCCATCCGTATTCACCCACTCAGAGCAGGTCTCTCCAGTAGGGTGTCTGCTGAGGTTTCTCCATGTCCTTCCCGAGCACAGGGCTCAGTTTGAAGTGGTACAGAGTGATTTCCTGAGGAGGGCAAGGTCTCAGGCCTGCTCATCTTTCTATCTCTGGCAAACGCCTCCAGCATGAAGCTCTCACAGTGAGGCCCAAGAACATGTCCCCTGAGCCACACAGATGGCACCGCTTAGAAAAGAGAGTTCAAATGGGATGAAACTGGCAGAGCGGGTCTCAGAGGCGGTGGGACCAGGAGTGGGAGGAAGTGTCTCCAAGGACGGCCAGGGCTGGCAGCCAGGACAGAAGAGGCGAAGCCCCAGTGTGGCCAGGCAGAAGAGCGACCGCCTCATGTGCAGTCTGGGTTAGAGCGTGGAGCTCACTTCCCAGGGCTGGCGACCAGGGCCGGTAACTGAGCAGCAGGAGGGAGGGGCTGTCCTTCCCTCTCCGTCCCCTGCCCTGGCATCCACCTTACTCAGAGCCTCCCCGGAAGCAGCTGGCACGTGGGCGAGTTGGCCTGGCGTCGGAGAGCAGAGAAGAGCGAAGCCAGGCTGGAGCGGAGACACCACAGCTTGTTCCCGGCACAGCCACCAAGCACGCCAGCTGCTGGATGGCACGCCACCGGGAGGCACGTTACTGGATAGTTCTGACGACGATCAGACCCGACTAGCAGTGCGTGGACAGCAAGGTGGCTCAGACGACGCACAGTTGAGCCCGAGTCTCAGATCTTACCTCTGCTTTTGGCGAAAGTCTGACACCCGGAGACCTGGGGCTCACGAGGGCAGCGAGAGCCACCAGGCCCTGTGCTCACGCCATCTCAGCATCTGAAACTGGAAAAGGCAAAGCAGGTGCTGGGTAAAGGACTGGGAGCCAGGGATGGAGGACAGGAGGACCATGGAAGGGAAGGAGCCAGGCCAGCTCCGCTCCTGCGAGGGGTAAAGCCTGCGGCTTGGGGCCCTGCAGGACCCTCAAGCCTTCCGTCCTCATTCGAAACACGGAAGTTTTTGGTACGTTTGAAAAGACTGTGCATGCCCACCCAACGTGCTTGAGGGTCGAGTGGACCAACGGTTTGTGACCTCTGGGGTCAACGGGTCACTCCTGAAGCACACAGCACCTCATTCCCCTTAAGTCCACCTACGGCCCCCAAAGCCCTGAGTGTGGCAGATATTCACCTGAAGTCGTGATGTGCACACAGCCCAGCCGGAGCCCCGACTGCAGAGGGCAGGGCTTTCTAGCAGTAACCACGAACCCTCCAAACATGAGTGGACGGTCACACCTGCCGGTCCAGGCCACGTTAGGGGTCCTCAGCTCAGGTGTGAGTACGGCTCTCCTCAGTGGGGCTTCCTCCCTGCTTTCGTCAGTTTTTTCGTTGTTGTGACCAAAAGACCTGAGAGGAACAACGTTGGAGGAGGAAAAGTTTATGTGGGGTTCACGGTTTCAGAGGTCGCAGTTCGTGGTTGGCCGTCTCCCTTGCTCTGGGCCCTAGGGTGAGGCAGGACATCATGGTCGAGGATGTGGTGGAGAAAAGCAGACCAGGAAGCAGAGAGAGCTCTGCTCACCAGGAACAAAACAGATGCCACAGAGTCACACCCCAGGGACCCACCTCCTGCAGCCATGTCCTACCTGCCTACAGTTACCACCCAGGTGGGCCCTATCAGAGGGTTAAGGCACTGATGAGGTGAAGGCTTTCGAAACCCATTCTTTCCACCTCTAAGCCTCCTACATGCCTCCCACGTGAGCTCTGGGGACACCTCGCTTCTGGACTGTAGCACTCCCTCTTTGTCTCACCAGGGGGGCCACCCGAGTGACCTTGCTAGGCCAGCAGAGGAAAGCTGCTGCCTCTTCTTCCTTCTTGGGCCTTTCTCTCTTCCCCCTCCTTCTTCCTCCTCCCACTCCTCCTCCCTCTGGCTTCATGCTAGGACCGTGCCTTCAGATGTCCACTTCCCTGCTGGACAAGGGCGCTGGCATCCTGAGGCATGACCAAGATGCGTGATAGGTGATTCGCCTCTTTACGAGATGTCTGGTAGAAGACAGTGCTATTGCATGGAAGATGGAGAACGATGAAGGGACTCTGAAAACAGTCTGAAAATGGATCTAAACCCTCTATAGCTTACTCGGTCAACAGACAGTGGTGGCACTGACCAAGATGGACAGGATGAGGGGGGAGAGGGGCTTACATCCAGCACAAGCCATGGTGCAGAGAGACAAGCTCAGCACAGAAAGCAAATGCTCCACCTGGGACGTGCCAAGTCTGCCATGCTGGGAGACGGCCAAGCGCAGGGGTCAAGGGGGTGGTCAGAGCTCGGAGAAGAGCTCTAGACGAAAGGCATCCATTCAGGTGCTGTCGGGAGGTAGACATTATGTAGAGCAATGAAAGTGGACGCGATCGTGTAGGGAGAGAATGAACCCGGAGCAGAATGGCCCTGGACAGAACTGCCTCAAAAGCGCCACCAATCACCATTCCGGCTGAGGTGGAGGAGGAGCCAGCCAGGCATCCGGAGAGGGAGAGTGTGGTGCTTCCAGGGCTACAGAGGGGCGTGTTTCAAAAGTACTGGTCACTTAGAAAAAGGTGGTCACCTTCAAGAGTGGACGGGGTGGGCGGCTGGGGAGGGCAGAATGGAGAAAAGGGCACCTGAGTGGGTGCCTTCTATCTGCGCCTTCCCAACGCTTCCCAGCGGGTGGCAGAGTCTTGGCCGGACCTGCAGGTGGAAGTCTTTCCGTGGATTGGTGGCAGAACATGGTAGTTCAGTGAGTATTCTCGGAGGATGGCGTGAGAGGGCTCAGGCCTTTGGGGGATCGTGAAAACCTGGACCTATTACAAATCCTGTGTGTTGTGTCTTTTCTGACATGTGGTCTCCTGTTTTGAGTTCTGTCAAGCAAGGCAAAGAAAATTGCTGCCTATCTTTAAAAGGGGTGCTCCTGGTATGGGAAAATTAATTATGATAACTACTGCTATGGCTTGGCCTATAAATAAGCACAGTCACATATGAAGATGGAAAACAGTCCAAAAATAAGAGGATGCTTACGTCATGTGTCAGTTTCAGAATCCACAATACCCCGGCCTCTGTGCTGTGCCACGGGCCCAGGGGACATCCTTCTGCAGGTGGTAGTGGAAAAGTCCACATCTTGCTTCCACATCGGTCCTTATGGAGGAGCTGTTGTTCAGGAGTCTGAGGGAGATTCAGGGATGTCCAGGTGTGGAAAGCCAGCAACGAAAATGTCCTACCAGTCGCAGCACAGACCTTCGAACAGAGGCTGGAGAGGAACAGAGGAGAGATGTCAGCCGTGACGGCAAACGAGTCCCTTCCCATGGGCAGGGCACCCGTGAAGCGGCACAGTGTCCACATAGCACCGTGATCCCAGTTGCTCAGGTCCAGGCTGCGGCGGAAGCGCTGGGCTTGCCTGGCTTTGCTCAGGGCCTGGCCACGACCTTGTGCAAGGACATGCCCGTCTCTGCCTGCCATGGTCACAGACGCCTGCCCTGTTTACAAAGTGCTTCATCCCCTGTTTCGTCAGGAGTCCAGCCCAAGTCTTTGCCACATCCTCCAAAGAAACTTTCGACACGTCCACTATGGCAACACAGGAAAGCACAGTCCCACTCAGGGATCGGGGAGCAGCGGTCTCGCTGCTGGGACACAGTGCCCGTGTGCCGGGGCTGCCGGGGCCGGCGCCCAAGGCCACAGTCCCAGGCAGCTGCCGGGGTCTTCGGGGTGCACAGTGCAGCAGACCAACATTTGCTCATTGAGTATTCACGGTGTGACGGCCTGTAGCTCAGCAATCCTACTCAGTCAGAAATTAACTCAGTAATCAACGCCGTGGGGCGCGGGGAGGACCAGCTATAGCTGGGGCCAGATGGTGGGGAAACCTGGGGGAAGGAAACTGATGCGGGTCATTGAGTGCGACTCTGGGCAGCGACCGTGGCCTTGTGCCTGGTCTGCTCCCGGATCTAGCTGGAGCAAGGCCCAGCAGCCTTGCCAAAGTGCTGGTTTGGGAAGCCGAGTGTGAGCTCCTGACATAGCAGATAACGAGGAGAGGGAGAGGGAGAAGCATGGCCTCCCAACATCTGTGAGGCCGCAGGCAACAGTGCGGAAAAAACCCGCGTCCCATGTGTCTAAGCGTTTAAACGTTGCAAGCTAATAAACTATAAAATATTCTGTCTCCTTCTACCTTGAGAAACATCCTAACAGAAGGACCTGGAAGGCCAGATGCAAAAACTCTTGCACCTGGGATTGTGTCGCTGAGCGGCCTCTGCCCTGCCCACTCTCACCTCTGCCTGGCCCCACTGCAGGTGAGGGCCTGAAGCCCGTGTGGACATGCCATGGCACAGCCAAGCCCGGCCACTCACCCCTCCCAACAGCAACCCCTCGGCCACTCTCAGCCCTCAGCCCAGTGCAGCACCAGCCGCAGAGACTGAATCAGGAGGGAGGACTCGGCCCAGGGGAGGTGGCATGCGTGTCCTGGAGACGGGCTCAGGGCTCTGGGGAGACAACTCCAGGTCCCAAGAGCGTGATCTGTGCCGGTCAAGCACTCTAGAGGGCCGCCGTGTCTCATCGCGTCCTGGAAAATTCCTCCCCCGGTGGCGGCACAGGGACCTTGCAGAGGAGGAGCAGAGCAGGCCCCTGAATGTGAGACCCTACGCAGCCCCCTTGCAGAGGCTGGGGTCGTGCTGGAAACGAACTCCTGTTCTCACCCTCGCCCGCCTCCCGTGTCCCCCGCAGCCCGGCACATGGAGTCTCCATGTAAGTCATAAACAGTTTTCCTTGATCTTGTGGCTCTTTTATGGTGTGGACAGAGAGGAGGAAAAATATCCTGAATCCAGGATGTCGAGGTCGCTTCCCCTGTGTCTCCCGGCAGTCATGGAGAGGTGGACAGGGCCCTGGCCTGCCTTCCCTCCTCTGCCTCTGAGGTGACAAAGTTGACGTCGGGGTCGACCCAGATCCAGAGTGGAGTCCCAGCCCATCTCTGATGTCCTGGAGCAGTGCCGTCCTGGGCCTCCTCACCTCACATGCCAGTCACAGCCAAAGGCTTTGAGTCCCAGACGTCACCAGAGACTTCCACCTGAGGAATTTGAAATGCAGGCCCACGAAGCGGTCTCCTTAACAAAGTAGCACCTTTAAAATATTTAACAACTTGGAAAGGAAACTGAGCTTGAATTTCCCTTTCAGACACTGAGAAGCGGTGTTGCTTGCTGCTGTCTGAAATTCCCCATCTCTGCAGACAAAGGGAGCTCTTAGGGTAAAAGCAACGGCTTTCACAATTTTCAAATAAAAGATAAAGAGAACACAGCGCTGAGGCCTTTTGTTGGGATCTAAGAATAAAGGGAGAATGTGGTTTGAAGGGAGAGCTCCGGTTGGAAGCCCGGAATACGAAAATAGGCTGACAGACCCTCCCACAGAACGTCCGACTGCTGCCCCAGGCGGCAGGAAGCCTCGTTTTAAGGACATGGCATGATTTGACTATTGAGGTGTTGCAGGGTGATGACCAAGTTGATGTGCTGGTCCCAAATGGAATCCTAAGGGAAAAGAAAGTGAGGTCACCTTCTGTCCCCTGTCCCCAGGTGATCAGTCTCTACCTCTCCCCCAAGCAGCCCTGAACTTTGGGAAAGGCATGGGGCCAACCCTAGCATAGGAGCCCCCTGCCCTGCCCTGCCCTGCCCTCGAGCCTGGGGAACGGAGCCACTTATGGACTGAGACCTCGGAAGCAGTGGCTGGCTCCATTCCTCAGCTAGAGGTGAGGCTGAACATCATGGCGGAAGAGTGTGGCAGAGGGGAGCAGCTCACGTGATGGGCAGGCAGCAGAGAGAGATGTCCACTTGCTGGATACAGATACAGACCCCAGAACCACGTCCCCAGTGAACCATTTCCTCTGACCACACCCACCTGCCTTCAGCACCTCAGTTCATCCCAGGGATTAACTCAGCGTCGGCCAAGGCTACAGCCCAGTCATTGCTCCTCTGAACCGTCCTGCATTGTCTCCCATGTGAGCTTCTGGGGGACGCCTCTTCTGCACCACGACAATCATACCCTCTGTGAGCACAGAAACCACGCATATCCTCTTGAACATCTTAGGTCTCCACCACTGTGCCTGGGCTTGGCGTGGCATGTCAAAACCGAGAGAATCAATGATGGGCAACTGCAGCCACTGTGCCCTCCCCCCAGGGTGCTAGAATCAGCTGTAACTGAAAAACGCAAAGCGTTCAGCCTTCTGAAGGAGCGGTGGGCTCAATGGCAGAGTCGTACAGGCCCGAGGCTCCGTGGGACATCACAGGGGTAAAGCCGAGCGTCCTGGAGTGGGCGGGGTGGGCGAGCGGTCAAGGCGAGCACTGGCAACAGGAAGGCAGCACACAGACCCACGGAACAGCGGCCAGGGAGACAGCGTGCCTACGCTTCCACCCCAGGGCCCGTGCCCCCACGCACGCCGCGCTCACCACCTGCAATGGACGAGGAAATCGAGACTTGGGCTCAAATTGCCCACTTTGCACAGTAAGTGAAGGAATTAGGGTTTGAACCACAAATTGGTGTGACCCGAGTCAGAAAACCACCTCACCCACTCTCCTATTATCTGCAACCTCTTCCCGACAGCCCGAGGTAGAGTGGTACCTGTAGAAGCCCTGTGGGGGCCTGGCCGTCCACCCTCTCTCAGTCTGACCCCTCTTGCCACCTGCTTCTGCCCTGGGAGAAGACCACCCATCGGGGGTCTCCTGTCCTTCCTACTCAAGGGAGACTACCTATCCAAGTTTCTAGCTTCGCACAGTATGGGGCACCCCTGTCCTACCGAGATCTCACTCAGATCATGCTTGCATTGAGATTAGATTAGGCGACCAACGAGTGACAGGGAGATAATAACAATGAATTAAACAGCATTAATGTTTATTTTTCACCCACATGGAAGCCTAGAGGTTAAAGTCAGGGCTGAACTGGTAGTTAGGTGTCTGGGATCCAGATTCTTCCTTTCTTGTGTTTCCATTTCTGAGGCCACAGGGTCCAAAATGTCTGCTGGTGCTCCAACCATTGCATCCATATTTCAACTACAGGAGGGAGCAAGTGGGGAAAGGAGAGTAGGTCTCCTATATCTTATACTTCAAGAAAACCTTCCTGCCCCTATATCTCGGTCACCCTCATCTCAACTACATGATGTTTTTATTCAAGATAGCCATAAGCCCAGCTAAAAATTGGAATCCAGCAACAAGCAAGAGAAGGTAGGCCCTGCCTCGATGTCCTACCCACAGCTGCCCTGGGCAGGTGCTCCTCTGGCAGCCGTGGCCGGTTTGGAGTTGGAGGGGTCATGGTAACCCTTCTAGGGGTCACCTGCGTCAGGCCCTGCCACTGCAGGCTAGAGGACCAGGCTGGTGATTTCAGATTTGCAATGATCCAGATTCTTGCAGAAGAAAGGGGATGAGGACGGTGGTGACAGATTGCCCCTGGTGGGCTCCCTGACCCTCTTCTCCGTCCCCTCCTCAGGGAGCGTCTGCCCATCGCGCTTCTGTTCCTCTGTTGCAGGCTCCTGTGGCTGTCTAGTCATGATCTTATTTGCCTCTGAAGTGAAAATCCACCACCTCTCTGAAAAAATCGCCAACTATGAGGAAGGAACTTATGTCTACAAAACGCAGGGTGAAAGCTACACCACCTCGTTCTGGGTGGTTTTCACTTGCTTTTTTGTTCACTTTCTGAACGGGCTCCTAATTCGACTTGCTGGATTTCAGTTTCCTTTTGCAAAATCCAAAGATACAGAGACAACTAATGTCGCTGCGGATCTGATGTACTGAAAAAGCCAACATTCCTGTGATTGTTCCAAGTAAGGAATGGACTTGCGTTGGTCACTTTTAGAGACAGTGGATTTTGTCCATCCTTGGACTACATACAGGTAGGAGCACTCCCCATTCCTTCAACCCCTCCCTTCCCTCTTTTCCCATTCTATGCCCAGCAGAGCGTGTCTCATTGGTTGTAACCTCGGGGCGTGACTGGTCCGAGGACCCTAAGCCTCTGTACTTCCTGGATTAAACGGGTTCTGCCTCTCGCTGGGCAGAGCAGTTTTACCTACCCCGGAGTCTGGGTGGAGGGACTCCGCGGACCGTCACCCCTAACCTTGTCCCGTGAGACCCCACTTTGTCTTCCTCCAAGACCCCTTTTTGTCTCCCAGGACCCCAAGAATCTCGTCCCGTGAGACTCCACTTCGTCTTCCCCGAAGACCCCTTTTCGTCTCAGGACCCCGACTCGTCGAGGAGACCCACGAGGCACGACATCAAACAATACATGCACAACAAAACCCT
Organism: Xerus rutilus; assembly: GCA_028644305.1. Classification (NCBI taxonomy): domain Eukaryota; kingdom Metazoa; phylum Chordata; class Mammalia; order Rodentia; family Sciuridae; genus Xerus; species Xerus rutilus. Next base: position 1,121,583 of record CM053409.1, on the reverse strand, counting down.
CAGTGCACTGAGGACGCGGGTGGAGAGCGAGGGACGCAGAGGAAGACGTGGATGTGCTTCCACGGTGGGAAGGCGCTCGGCCCCGGTGGTCGGAGGCAGGGGTGAGGTCATGCAGAAGCGCGGATGCCTGCTCCGTCAGGGAGCAATCGACAGGCACGCGGAGTGTATTTTCATAAAAACAAATACTGTTTCTGATCCATTCACATATTTGTTGCCACAGATACCAGAAAACAGAGCTGGAACTGCTTTCCTACAATGAAACTGCATTAAGTGAACATCTCCAAAATGCACCAATGCTCCGGGTTTGGGTTTTAAGTTTGCTTAAAGCACAGTCTTATTAACGGGTGGGTCAAAATCCACAGACCTCAAAAAGACAACACAGAAGAGACAAGGAAGCGGGCCAGCTCCCCCTGGTGCCTGAGCCCCGCCCAGGCCCACAGCATCACTTTCAATGGACACGACTGCTGGGACCACCCAGGAATCACGAGAAATGGTTTGCTGATAAAGAGGAGGCACATGGCTCGCCAGGGCTCCTCTAGCTGCAGCGTCTCAGCACTAACCCCGAGTGTGAAACGTACTCACCAGGATGACCATGTTACCACTGCGTCACCACAGTCTTTCACTGGCTGTGACAACGCATGACCCAGGTCACTGTTCCCCTGAAATACCTATGGAATCGACCTGCAGCTGACCAAAGGCCCCCGTCGAGTTTGGAACTGACCCTTCCTCCTCCTCAGTCTCTTGAGCTAAAGAGAATGTTCATCCCAGGTGCAGCAGAACCCCCTGTCATCCCAGGGACTCAAGAGGCTGAGGCAGGAGGGTCACAAGTTCAAGGTCAAACTGGGCAACTTAGTGGGACCCTATAAAAAGTTTTAAAAGGGGCTGGAGGTGTAGCTCAGTGGTAGAGCACTCCTGGGTTCAATCCCCAGTGCCAAAAAAGAAAAGAGAGTATTCAGGAAAAACCAGAGGACAGAGAACATGGCCCGGGCCCCTGGCCACAGATGCTGCGTACTCCACCACCCCTACGAGGTTATTTTGCGCAGTTATTTCACATTCCTTCCTTCTGGAACAGTCTACGAGGAAGAGGCACCTGTTGGTGCCTGAGAGCCCGCTCGGGTGATCTGCCACTCACAGGCGGACGGCAAGCACACCCTGAGTCTCACGGGCAACTGCCTTCTTCAATCCTCCTGAGTCCTCCTGGAAGCCCAGGGTCAGTCCAGCCGTGAGGCGCCCAGGCCTGGAACCTCCAGCTGAAGGGCACTGTGGCGCTCAGGCCACAGGGGTGGTGGGACAGGCAAGCGCCACCTCCCGAGGCCAGCTTCCCGCAGGCCCGGCGCTCCTTGGCCTCCTCCTCCTCTCAGAGGCTCGCAAGTCCTCTCACACGGAGCTTTCTTCTTTAGAAAGCAAGTCTCCAGTTGTTCTCTGTTCTGTGAAAAGAGAAAGACTTTGGAGTAGCCGCTGGAATCTAATGAGGACCTTGGAGGCAGACAGCAGCGTGCCCCGCAGGAGGCAGAGGCAGGGCTATTCCCCACCCCAAACGTCCTGCCAGAGGCACCAGCAGCAGGCACTCACAGCAGGGCGTGACACCCCTCTTCTCAGACGTGCTGCTGTTGCCCTTGGAGGCGGCTCTGGCCAGCCCGCAGCTGGACTCCTCTCTGGAGGAACCTGGACTAAAGGCCCAGGGACTGACATTCATTTTGCTGTGACCGCCTCTTCCCCAGGTGGCAGCCAGCATTCTCACGAGGAAGCGGGGCCCCCTGCTGGCTCAGGGACAGCCTGCATCTGCCTTGGCTGTCCTTCCACTGTCTCCAGGCCCCTGATGTCAGTGCTGGTGATGCTGTGGGGAAGGGGCAGGAAGGGCCCATGAGAGCCAGCCTAAGTCCTTCCAGGTGGACCCTGCCACTGCCCGGGGGAGGGCGGTCCAGAACTCAGTGGACTCAAGCCCAGGTGGTGTGTCCTGGACTCGCAGTTCAGAGGGCTGTGCTCCTGTCCCACCTTCTCTCCAGGAAGCCGCCTTCCCCTCATTTGCCAGGTGTTCAGAGGCGACCTGATTGGCTGGTGGCTCACACGTTTACACAGCCCAGCTCAGTCAGGCGGGACAGTGCTATCCCACTCCTCTCTAACAATCTAGGAAAGAGAGCCTGGGAGAGGGGACCGCCCTCCCAACTCTGGTGACACACGGGTACACCAGCCCCAAGGTGGGCATGGCCTGCCATTAGAGGGGTTTTCACCCAACTGTGCATCTGCAGAAGGCTGGACACGTGCAGGGGAGCTGGCAGAGGGAGCACAGGGCTTTAACCTCCCGGTCACTTCTCCTCTAGGGTCCGGTGTCCTTCAAGGCAGTGTGGCTGTTACCGAATGCTGCTGTGAGACCAGTCTGGAGCCACTTGCCCTCATGGTTTGCCTTGTTGCCCCCAGTCACCTATGAAAAAAAAAGTCTATCAGATGGAATTCAGAGACAAGGACGCCAGGATGTCATTCCCGCTCTGTCTCAGTGTCTGGCTGATGTTCCTTCTCAACCCCCTCAGTCTGACAGCTGGCCATGGCTCTGAGCTGAGGAGCCACCTCCTCTGAATGAAAAGGGACAGAGCATGCTGGTCAGCTTAGAGAAAAGGAGGCCCTTCTTGAAACTGCAGGGAGGGAGAAGCCTGGGCAACCCCTGGGGCTTGGGAAGCCAGCCAAGCCCAGGGAATTATATTTCAAGTTACAGGCTTTGCTGCCCCTCCCCCGACTCAGGAACTGGACACACCTGGGGATTTCACACCAAGCTGGTCATCCGGGACATCCGGTGACCCGCGTGGAGGCGCAGCGACTCCGGGCCAGTGCTAATGGCAGTGCCAGGCAGTGGCTGGCAACCCCGGGCTGGGGGCTGGAGCTGGGGGCTGCGGAAGCCACGTGCTGCGACAGCCACTGGCAACGAGAAGACAAGTGTCCTCAGGGACAGTGCTGCTCAGCCAGGACGCTGGTCCAAGGACCTGGGCCCCACTCCAAAGGGTTGTAAGGTAGGTGGGTCCGAGGGGGCTGCCGTGGCCTTTGTCCCTCCCTGGCGGGGGCCCGCGCCCTGCAGGCATTAAGCGGGTGCCCTTCCAGCGGCTGCGCTCCGCTCCGCACAGGACCGCGCCCCGCCCCGCAGCCTCCTCGATTCCAGCTCAGCCTGGACTTGACCCCCGCAAAAACCCTCGTCTCAGCCGACCCAGGGGCACCCATCCCAGTGTCCCCACGGTCTGCTCTGCACTCTTCACCGTCTTCTCACCTGGCCAGGTACGGCCAGCAGGACGGCCCTCGGCCTGGATGCAGGCCCCAGGGACCCGGCACGCGCCTGGCCTCCGCTGGCGCCCACACTCCGGGTGCCCGGCTCCCCGCAGGAAGGGCAGGTTCTCCACGCTTCCTCCTGCGCACGCAGCTCAGCTGCTTTTCCAGCCTCCTGGGAGGTGGCCCTCGGAGCCTGTGCCCACGGGATGAGGGCTGCAGAGGCACTTTCAGGCTTGGCCCTGAGAAGTACCCCATGTAACAGTCCAGCTTCCTCCTGCCCCGGTGCTGCCGCCTGGGGAGCTGGACACCCTCTGTGGGCTGCAGAAGGAGGCGGTGTCCCAGAGCATGGCTGGGTGGCTGCGCTGGGGGATGAAGTCAGCTTCCTGGAAAGCCGAGGCCCAGCCTGTCTAGAGCCACCCAGCAAGGCGCTGCTCTCCAGGAAGGCTCCTGCCAGCCGGCACCTTCTCCAGGGATCTCGGGGACAGCTGAGGCCAGGTGGATCCTCGCCACCCCCACTTGCCACTGTCCCCTGCGTAACACTGGGTGGCCCTCTGGCTACTACCATCACCTGCTGGAATGAAGCCCGAAGAATGGATTTCCTGCAAAAATATCTAAGGAGTAAATATTTTTGCCTATACTGCTGGTCTCTTTGAGGATTCTTTCCAAATGTGGATTCATGTGTCTCTTTTCATTATTCCAAAAAGATTTATCTTGAATCTGCTGTTCCAGGGTGTAAGGCCCAGAATATGAGGGGAAGCTGGTCTAAGAAGAGCCAGAGAAAAAATATTTTTCTTGATCTTTGGTTGACTGCAGAGAAAAATATCCTTCAAGACTTCCTACCTTTATTTTCTTTTTAAAATTTTAATTTATTATTAAAGAGAGAGTTTTGAAAGTTTGTCAGGAAAAAAATCAGATGAAATTCCTGAACTGCATAAATCATTAAAAAATCAACAATTATCCTAGTTTTAATTTTCACAAAATCCTCTAAGAAGCTACCTAATCAAGTAATGCCAAGGAGAATTTTTTTTCTTCTTCTTCTTTTGGTGGTCCTGGAGATTTGAACCCAGGGCCTTGTGCATGGCATGCAAACAAGCCCTCTACCAACTGAGCTGCATCCCCAGCCCTACTAAGAGGAGTTTTGAAATGTTTCCAAAGAGCTGACGGGGAAGTGGGAGGGCCTTCCCTCACTGCAGACTTGGGGTTCCACCTGGCTCCCCGGAGGCAGGACTGTTCCCATCCCTGAGAAGTTAGCATTGAAACAGAGGATTTTCCACAGTTCTGGAGCAGAGCACATCTTGGAGCCCAGAGGAGCCCTTCCAGCAGGTTGGTGGCCATACGCTAGGCTCCCTGTTGTCAGCTTGGTAGTAATGTGGAGATACTGACTCAGTTTCCCCCATGGCCCTTGCTCCAGCAAAGAGTCTAGATTTACATGTTCTTTTTGCTTTTCCAACTCTTGGAATTTTCTATTACTTTGAAGACAAAACACAAACTCATTCTGCAAGAATGCAACTGATTTACACCTATAGTAGTTATGATATGGGTGAGCAGCCCCCGGGAGTCCATGTGTTAAAGGCTTGGTCTACAGGGTGGTGACCATAGGACCCCCATCGCTCAGTCTTTTTCTGCTTTTAGTTCTATGATGTAAGTGGTTCCTTTCCACTGTATGTTCCCATGGTGATGTGCTGCTTCCACCAGAGGCCCAGAGAAATGGGCCTGACCTTGAACTGAAACCTCCAGAATCATAGGCCAAAATAAACCTTTTTCTTTATATTGCCTCAGTTATTTTGTTACAGTAATGGAAAGCTGCCAGATACACTATTGAACTTAAAAATACTTTTGTTCTCTGCATCAAGAATCAATCCCTTTTCCCCAAAGCATATGTGTAGTTAGTTCCCCAGACCAGTCAGAGGTTCCAGAGTATACATGAAGTGAAATGAGGGTCTGGCAGCAGAAAAGCACATCATATAGAACCAACAAGACAGTATTATTTCACTATGTGTTAACAGCAAGACAGGAATTCTTTCCTTCAGATTTTCTTTTTTACCACTTGACAAACTTCATAGCTGCCCTTCCCGAAAGTTTGTTATTTCCTTTTCAAAGTATATAAGTATACAAATACATAACATGCACGTGTGCCACAGCAATTACCTCTCTGTCCTTTACTTCAAAGAAATGAAAGGCTTCCTGTTTGACTTAATGTTCTGGTCAGGGGACATTAAATATAAGACCCCAAACCCACATATACCAGAGAGAACTGAGGTGAGAGGCAGAGATGGACTGGAAGATGCGTGGGTCCCCCTCAACACTGGGATGCGGGTGGTGAGCGTGTGGGGCCCTGTGACAGTGGCTGCAGGAGCAGGCCAGCCGGCAGGAGCAGCTTCCACCTCCCTCGCCTCCCCTGTCCCCCACGGCATGGTGGGGCCTGCAGGTGTGTGTGCGCACGCCGCCTGACGTCTGTGTGTCCAGGGCCCCACACCTCCGGCCTCGGCTTTCCTCTGGGCTCTGGATCATTCCCTTCTCTGCCTACTCACCTTCTTTGCTTTTCTGAAGCCCTGGGGCTTTCCTCGTCCAGTGTGGGGCCTGCATCTTCTCCTGGACTCAGTCACTCCCTCACCCACTTCCAGCTCCAGAGCGGCTCTGGGCAGGGCCCCTGGGTGCCATGCCTACCTTGGCTCTGCACCCTGAAGTGACGGGGACGAGGCAGGGCTGCGGGGCCAGGGGCCAGGGAGTAGTGGGGAGAGCACGGGTTCTCAGAAAAGAGAATGTGGGCTTGGCAGGTACCCCAAAACCTCCACATGGCTGGGATTTTTTTGAAGGCAATTCTGCATCCTACACATTAATATCAACTTCTAGGGGTCCTTTGGTCCAGTTTCTTGCTTTATAGTTCTTCACAATTTCCAACTCGTTTTATTGTTTTTTAAAATCAGGAAGAAAAAGCGCCATTTTCCACACAGCTCAGCTCCTTGTGTGCATCTCACTCACAGGTGTTCGAGCCGCCTGCAGAGCACCTCCTGGGGGGACAGACCCCACCCGCGGAGCAGCTTCCCTCCTGCACAGGCTCAGTCTGTTCTGAGGGGACAGTGCTCCTTCCTCTCTCTCTTCCCTCGCCCACATCACAGCACATCTGTGGCCAAAGCCACGTGTGCAGAGCAACCCAGTGCAGCAGCAGGCCGAGCTGATGTTGCTCCAATCAAGTCTGCTAGCCCACCATTCTCTGCAGGACGCTGCCACCGAGCCTTCTCTCCCCACCTCCTCACCTTCAGCCCCTCTGTGAATCCCAGAAAAGCTCTTTATCTTTGGAGACACACGCAAGGTCGATAGATGGCCTTCCCTTGTGCGGAACGTCCTTGCCACCTCCTGCAGCAGGGCCTTGGTCACCAGGGGCATCCTCACCTGGAGATGCCCTATCAGCTCACAAGATCTGCCACTGTGCTCAAGGTGACAGCCCTTTCAGCCGCACATGAGTGGCATCTGGTTCCTGACACAGTCCTTCCTGGAGCCATTTCCACAGAGCATCCTATTTCTGAAGGATTCTCAGACACATCTCCTTGTGGCCTGAGTACCAGAATTAGTTGCTCCTCTTCCAAATAACTGCTTCTGTTGCTGTTTGTCTGTCTAGTGGGTGGGACAGCCACCACTGTAGGCAGTCACTGAGAGTCTACAGACACATCTGTAGTCCCTTGTTGCCGTGTTAGGAATTTCAAGGGTGTATTTTGTGTACTAGGAGCTCAGTCCCGGCTCGGTTTTGAGTTCTGGTGCTATGTATTTATTTATTCCTGTATCTTTTGTGCTTCTGATTTACACTGTTTTTATGAATCACATGATATTTGTGAGTTGCATTAAGTGTTTTAGAAAGAGCAAGGTGGGATACTCGTTTTGCAAGTCCAAGTCTTGGTGCCAGGCTGTACGGAACTTAGAGAAACGCACGTAACATGCAGCTTGACTCCCCAAACGCTCTCACTTGAGCTCTGTTCACCCACTGCTGAACCCCAGAACCTCGAGACACGCTGAGGCATGTGATAACTGTGTCCTGTATGGCCAATTTCAGTCCCTCCTTCTGCTGCAGAGAACTGACAGCTTCTCCTCTGGCCCACGTCCCTGCACCAGGTCACCTGCCACAGCCTCACACTCACGTCCTCCTCCATGTCCCCCTAACTCTGACTAGGCCGTCACACCTCCGCTCTGAAGGAGGGGATCATGGTGAGAGGTGAGACCTGGTTCTGCCATGTGCTCCCTTGGGGGAAGACAGTGACGCTGGATCTAGTGAATGAATCCAGTGGCCCCTAAGATATGGATCAAGCTTCATCCATGTGCCCAGCAGGACAGGAGGTGCAGGGCCCAGCCCCTGCTCTTCGATCATTTTCCAAAAATCACAGAAGCTAGGCTGCCACCAACATGCGGACTGTTTCCCAGTGAGCTCCAGTGGAACCAGCTTGTTGAACTGCGAAAAGGAGGAGGTGTAAGCCCAGGCTCTTCCCCCACACAGGTCTGGGACGCTGGAATGTAGACCACCTTTTCCTGACCTTCATTTACTTATCTAGAACTAATCCAAATGTCTCCAGACTTCTCCAGCGCATGAGCATAAATAACTATTGCGCTAGGGGCTGGGGTGGTGGCTCAGTGGTAGAGCACTTGCCTGGCATGTGTGAGGCCCTGAGTTCCATCCTCAGCACCATAAATAAATAAATAAATAAATAAATAAATAAATAATAAAGGTCCATTGACAACTAAAAAAATATTAAAAAGAAACCTATCACGCTAGTGTTAATTCCCAAGTTTCGATGGCTCCTAATAGCTGTTGCATGAGTCAGCCTTTGTTGTCGAGACAAAACCCCTGAGAAAAACAACTTAAAGGAGGAAAGAATTATTTTGGCTCAGATTTTCAGAGGACTCAGTCAATAGTTGGCCGTGTCCACTGTTTTGGGCTTGAGGTGAGACAAAACAACATAGCGGAAGGGCACAGGGGAAGAGAGCTTCTCAGCTCGTGGTGGCCAGGAAGCAGAGGGCGAGAAGGAGCCAGGGACTAGACACAGTGCCCAAGGACACACCCTCAAGGACCCACTCCTCCACCTCCCACCGCCTATGGTTTCTCCCACCTTCAGTATGCCTTCAGCAACGAGGCCCCCTGTGGGTCAGTCCACAGGTAAGGTCAGTATCGTCCTGATCCAGCCCCTTCTCCCAACCCCACCTCGGAACACAGCTGCACCTCTGGACACAGCCTTCGTGGGAATCTTTGGGGGACATGCCAAGTTGGAAGCGTAACACCCCTTCAAATAGAAAACCAAGGCCTTGTTCCCATCTCGCCCTCTTCCTCAAGTGCCCCCATGTCATTCTGGGAGTTTCAAAGTCCCCCTGGGACCTCAGAATTCAAGGTCATCCGTCTGCTTCTGAAGCCCCTGTGAGAAAACTGCTCGGCCGGGAGGACGGAGAAACGCTGTGCCCTCGCAGTTCTGGAGCGTGTGAGGCCACCATCGAGGGGCAGGGTGGGGGGAGCCCCTCCCCGCTGGTGCGCCGCCCTCCGCACCCTGCCAGCCTGGTTGTGTCCGGGAGGCCACGGGGCCACCTGCACGGGCTCTTCTCACCAGGTTCCTAGTCAGAGAGTCTTCTCTGACCCAAACAGAGAAGTCTCATGTGCATCCAGTCTCATCAATGTCTGATCAGTGCGTCTAGAAGGTTCCCCAGCCCCTCTGCAGAGCCAGGATTCAGCCGGTCGCCGCATGGTCTACCACGTGAAAGACTGGCACGGCTGAGGTGGGAAGGAGCCCACCGCCCTATGGAGCAGCCCGCCACGGGGAGCGTTAGCGGCCCTGGTTGACCGGCAGAGGGCACCAGGGCCGCCCACCTGACCCCTCACGTCAGGGGCACCCTCCGGTGTGCTCTGCACAGGACGCCCAGGCAGGCCACAGAGCCAAGAGGACAGGCAGCCTGTAGGCCAGGCCTGCTCCTCCTGTTCTCTGGGCCTTCCCTCCTCCTTCCAGGTCTCAGCGACTTCTCAGGTTTCTTATTCAGTGAAAGACTCACACCACATTTTTGAAGGGCCACTTTGAAGTGGGAAGTTGGGGGTTCAGGCGCTTCTCCAAATCTGCTCCTGGCTCAGAAGCTTCAAGCTCTGTCTAGAGCTCTTTGTGAGCGGCCAACCCTGCAGAGCCAAGCCCATGAATCTTGGCATCAGCCCTGCACTGGCTAACTCAGGGAGCAGTGTGCAGGTGCCCAGCCAAGGTGCCAGGGAAGGCTCCACGCCCTGTGGATCCATCCACCCACGACAAGGCGCCGGTGCCCTGGTGGAGGTCCCCTCTGAGGCAGCACTGGGGACGTGAGCCCCGATCCTGGGAGGATGGGCAGGGCCTTCTCCAGCAGACCATCGCAGGCAAAGTTTGGCCAAATATGGCCAGTTTGCATTACTGAGCAGCATGCTGGACCCGACAAGGACGGGGAGGCCCAGAAAGAGGCCAGCAGCAAGGCACTTCAAGGAAACTCACCTGAACGCTGAGGACTGATGAGGCAGTGCAGAGATGTAAAACGTCCAGTCTAGACTTGGTGACCAAGCCGTGTGTGCAGCGGGGAACAGGTGGCGGCCATGCTGCGGCCTCCTAGTTCCACACTGAAGCCTGGCTCCCTCTTGCAGCTGCTTTACCAAGTGACCTGTGGACAGCGCCCTCACGACTCTCCAAACAAGCCACCCATGTATTGCAAGGTAGACGGGAGCCAGAAGACAGGGCAGAGCTGGAGCCCGTGGGAGGCCCGGAGGCCCGGGAGGCCCTCAGAGGCTCCACGCGAGGTGTCTGGATGTTTGGGTGGTGCATTGAAGGGTGAGGAGAAACGGCCAGGTGGCCACGCGAGGAGCAGGCCCGCTGGCTCCGAGCAGCCCGGCCCGGCGCACAAGGCCGGCAAACCAGGGAAGCCCTGCCCCACGTGGAGCAAGAGGAGATGCCAAGGTCGGAAGCTCTTCCTCCCTGCAGAAAGCCCATGTCCTCAGCTCTCCAACACGTACGATTCCCTGTGGGGGAAATGCATTCTATGATTAGCAGGAAGGCTCCGCGGCCCTCGGGGGGCACACCGACCTGCACATCGACGTCTCACTCTGTCAGTGGTCGCTGGTGGAGTTTTGATCAGAGAAAGAATATGAGATCAGAAGAGACTGTGACTCCCCTTCGTCTGGAGGTGTAAAGGCCATGGGGTTAGATGACACCAAGTGTTCAACTGGCACTTTTGCCGGGATCCGACTGCTTGGATGGGTTTCTTGCAAGAGAGAGAGATCGTGTTGAAAAACTTAAGGAAAGGAATGATACTTACACAGCGAGTAAGGTGGAGCTCCGAGCACGAGGTCGTCTGGCCTCGGTGACTCAAGAAGAAAGGCTCCAGGGCCCCGTGTGCGCATGGTCCCCGCAAACCTCAGCCACAAACAGAACTCTGCTGTCTTTACAGGATGCATGCGTCAACGTGCCCCAGTCCCAAAGGACACTGTCAGGTTCAGCCCGGAGCCAACCAGTGTGGCTGGGTAGGGCATCCTGGGCAGACTCAGTCCCGGGGACCCTCTGAGGGACAGGCAGCGAGACGGACGGGCGGGCGCACTGCACCCGGGTCCCCGCACACGGCTTCCCGCGGCAGGGCGCACCCTCACCAGCCAGCATCCTTGGGATGATCTCGCAGGGCGGGCTGAGCGGAGTCTCTCCCCGATGCAGGAAGGCCCTCCTCAGGTGAGGAAGACGAGGCTCATGAGGGGAGGCCGGCCTTAAACCCCCTTCGGCTCCAAAACCAACTCTGTGGCTGTGGGGGAGGGGCAACCAACTGCACAGATGACAGGCAGATGCAGGAAGATGGCCCAAGCCACCCAGTCTGGACGCCTGTGGTCATCAGGCCCGACCCAAGCCACTGACAAGAGGGCAGGGGAAGGGAGGAGGGATCAGGCCTCCGGAGGCCGGGAGGGAGAGGCAGGAATAGACTCAGATCAACAGAAGCCCCTGGAGCCTGCACTCAACTGCCCGGGAAGGCGTCCGAGGCAGGCACACCTCCCTGCCCCAGCTAGCCTCTCTTCCCACGTTGTAGTAATGCTCTCAGCAGAACGGATGGCTGCCCAGCTGAGGCTACCTTTCCAACCTCCTAGCGACTGGTGGCCACAGGATCCTGGCCCAAGGGATGTGAACAAAAGGGGCACGTCCTTTCTCTTTCCCTTTTCTTCACTCTGGAATTCAGTTCAATGGCAAGAGACACAGCAGCTATATGGGACCATGAGATGAAAGTCAGATCTGAGTGTGGCAGAGCCACGGTGTGGAAGGACCCTGGGTGCCGGAGGATTAGAAGTGTCTACCCAGCACTCCCTGCCAGGCTGGCTTCCAAGACCACGGCATGATTCCCTAGCAGTCGTACTGAAGAGGTAAAATGCTATCTGTCCCGCACGGTATCACAGCACCCTGCAAACGCTAAGTGCTCTGGTGATTGATACCGACTGGAAATATAGGAGAAAAGATAGGTCTGTTTGACAGGGCATTGATTGCAATTTCTGTTTTAATTCATTGTCTACTTAAAAAATTTAAGTGACTATATACAATAAAGGTTATTAATGAAGTATATTCCATCCATCAAAATTTTTAAGTACTTGGAATTTCTGACATAGCCATTCTTTTTCAAGGAATTATTTTTTCTCTTAGGGAAACGTATTTCCAGGTATTTCTATCATGAACATAAGTACAATGTAAATGTAGGCTTTTGGCATTTGTGTGAGGTTTTTCTTGGGCTAAATTTCTTTAAAGCACAAGTTTTTAATCACCCATTATAAACTTTAAATATTTTACACTTTTAATTGTGGAAACTGTGAACTGTTTACATGCTTAGATCAAGTAGCCTCGCGAATCCCTCGATACCCATTACATATCTTCCTACCGACTCTTGGCCGATCTGTTTCATGTGCATGGACTTACTCGCGTCCTCGGCCCCCGCCCAGATCATGTTGAGGCAAATTACAGACATCATATCATTTCATCCATTAATATTTAATATGTATCTATTTTAGAAACATGATCACAATAACACTATCCCACATTTTTAAAAATCAATAATCTTTTATCGTTACCAAATAGAGTGTTTAACTTTCCCTGATTACGTCATGGTTTTTCTGTAGAATGTGAACAACCCCACAGCTGACAGCTGACGTGTCTCTTCTAACGTGCAGGCTACCTGGACTTTGCGGGTGGCTTCAGCATGTTCCAGGCAATGCTGACCTGGGCTGAGCCCAGCACTACCTGCTTCTCAGCAATTCATGGCTGACCATCCTGCCCTCAGGCCAGCACTGACCCAGGGCAGAGCCCAGCCTCTGGTCTCTTCTCTGGCCAACACATCTCCCCATCCTTTTCAGGACTTGGCAAATGTGCCAGATGCCCCTGAGGAGCAGCCAAGGCCTGGTTAACCAGAGTCTGGGCCTCCTTTCCCAGGCCCAGAGGAGCTGATTCGAGACTTAGTCAGCTTGTAAGGTCCACTGCAGAGCCCTGGAAGGCCACCGAGTCTGCGAACTTCTACAAAAGGCCAGATAACACATGTTTTAAGGTTGGCAGAACATACAGTCCCGGCTGGGGCTTTCGACTCTGCTGTGGAGTGCAAAAGCTGTCACAGACAACACACGAACAGAGTGTAACTGTGTTGCAATAAAACTTTATTTATAGCACAAATTTGAATTTCATAAAACATTAAAATTCGATGTCACTGCACATTGTATTACATAATCATACATAACTACATATCATATAATTATGACCAGCATGTTATATGTTATATTAGACTATGAAAAGAACACATTTTGTGTCATAAAATATTATCCTTTTGTTTTGAGCCATTTAAAAATGTAAAAATCATTTTTAACTTGTGGGCCATACATAAACATGACAGAATAAATTTAGCCTGTGGTTGCAGTTTGCCAACCCCCGATCTAGCCCAGCTTCTCATCTCTTTCACTGTGAATTAAACTGAGGACCAGAGAGTTGAACTGATTCCCCCAAAGTCGCACAGCAAATCAACGACAAACCAAATTAGAAACAAAGTCATTATCCCTCATAATGTGCAAAAGAATCCTTGAATCTTCAGGAATTGCCATCTGAGAACCACCTGAAAGGCTGAGGTCAGAAAACCGGAGCTGATCCTCTGCCATATGGTGGCACAGTAACAGCAGAGACCCGGCTGCAGGGCCCGTTTCCTAGTAACCACAGCCCGTCTGACGGAAGATGGTGCCGTCTGGTTATTTATAACTTATTTCCCAATAGAGAGGGTGGGTGACTTGATTATATTTAGTCACATGAGCCGGGGAGGTCCTGGTGTGCGTCTCAGGATGCACAGGCCAGGCCGCCGCTGCCCGGGGTGGGGGGCGCAGCGACAGCTGAGGTGCAGGATGGTGCCGGCCGTTGCTGTTCCCAGCAGCAGGGGTCACAGGTGGCCACAGGGTTACAGGAGGTCAGCGCCCACACAGGCAGGTGTGCAGGAGCTGCAGGAGGCCGGGGCACCTGGCTGGCAGGGAGTCTCCCGGGCCTTGGGCCTCGCCTCCCTTTTCCCATTGGTCTGCCTCGAGGAGGCTCCTGAGAACGAAGTCCGAGGCCTCTGAAGGGGCTGTCTCCACGCCTAGAACCCTGGATGGCTGAAGTCCGTGGAGGGAGCACGAAGCGTCTGGTCACCCTGTCCAGCCTGGGAACAGCGGTCTCCAGAGTCAGGAGATCCCAGGTGCAGCTGGGAAGGCCCCCAGGCCAGTGAGAGCCAAAGGGGGTTACAGAGACCACCTAGCTGCCAGCCCCACGTTTCCTTGACCTTCTCCAGCGTGCCAAAGGAAGTGAGCTCGGAGACCACACAGCCATTAGCAGGCCCAGGTTTGGTTCCCCATGGCCTCACGACCTTTCACAGGCCTGAGCACCCCTGAAACGGGGTGGAAACGTCTCCAGGCGGACAGATGGGCCGATGGGGCGCACCAGCAAGAGGGGTCACCGCACAGCATTCACTTCTGTCCACTGGAGTAAACAGACGCTTCCTGCCATCGCACAGTCACAGGAGAGCAGAGGAAGAGGTGGCATTTGCTCAAACTGTAAGGAACAAGGCAGGAGCTCACCAGGTGCCAGAGGCCTCCAGTGCAAGGATTTCAAAGCTGTTGCTTGAGGGAGGAGGTTCTTTGGGTTGTGGCTCGGGACACCTGGATGTCTGTTCTTTGGACAACAGGAATGAGCAACCACTCAGGAATGCTGTGCACCATGAAGCAACAGCTTGGTATGTTTTTTGTTATGCGTACACATGCATGTACATTTTAAAGTGAGCAGCTACGTACTGATGATGATTTAGCCCATTGTTAATTAGGATCAAGTCCAATGCTGTTCTTTCAGTTCCCCCTCAAGTGCTTCTCCCCAGCCTCACCCACAGACACCCCAGGCAGGCAAGATGGGTAGGCGTGCCAAGGCAGCAGGGACTGGGGAAACCAGGGCGTACCCAGCAAGCCGCTGCCCTGGCTGAACATGCAGAGGGGAGGGGGTGAGAGGAAGCAGCCCAGCCGACAGCGTTCCAGGGTGCCTGCAGACTGTCGTCAGGGATGCAGGACGAGGCATGACGTCTCGCCCACATGGTGTGAGGTCCCTGCGGCAGACCGTCTGCCTGACGGGAAACCACAGGTGTTTCCAGAAGCACCTCCTGCATTCTGTTCGTCCTTGGTTTGCTGCTGCTGTTTTGTGCTTGTTGGAACCCGGGGCCTGGCGCCTGCTGGGCAGATGCTCTGTCACTGAGCTGCCCCCAGTCCTGCGTCACTGGAGGGCAGGTCTGATTTTAGGGCCCACACTTTGT
Source organism: Xerus rutilus (assembly GCA_028644305.1). Lineage (NCBI taxonomy): Eukaryota > Metazoa > Chordata > Mammalia > Rodentia > Sciuridae > Xerus > Xerus rutilus. The sequence goes on along the minus strand of CM053409.1, from coordinate 1,106,532 downwards.
AAGAGCCGACCCCCCAGCTGGCACCATGCCTCAGCTTCCTTCTGGAGATGCTCCCTCCACACCCTCAGTCCCAGGGGCCAGGGCTCTGGGGTCTTCCTTGGGTCTGCCAATCAGTGATTCTCATGGCCCCAAACACAGATGCTAAGCGGTGACCCAATTAGAATCCACCCTGGGATTTCGCTGGAGTTACTAGAAATAGGTGTGCTCTTGCTGGAGTGGCTGAGCTGGTAAAAGCCTAAGCCTAAGCGCCCTCCTCCCCAGAGGAAAGTCTCCCTAATGATACAGTAAACACGGCTAGGTAGGGACGGACCCCAGCAGTGTCATCTGCACGGTCTCTCCAGCTGACAGAGATCTTCCACCTCCCAGGCTTTGGAGCAACTGTAGGAGGTCACCTGGGCAGAAACTGTCCCCATTTTAAAGTGAAACAGCTAAACGTCACTGCATACTTGGTACGCGTCCCTTTTTACATGTTTTTATGTGTGTGTTAATGACCCCTCAGAACAACCTCATGATGTAGTCACTGTTACCATCTCCACTTTACAAGGGTGGAAAGTGAGGCACGGAGGTGAAATGATGGCCCACGGTCACCGCCGGGAGGAGGGTCGTGGTGCACACACCCTGCTCACAAGTGCATGACTGTGGACACTGTCCCTGTGAGTGTGGGCAGGACCGGCTCCTCACCTCTTAAGAAGAGCATGGCGAGCTGAGGGCTGTCTCTCCCATGACGACACCCTCCTGGCCAGGGGAAGGAGTCTGAGGATGTAGTTAAGGTCCCTGGTCAGGAGCGGGGGCATCCAGGGTTGCGGGCTAGTCGAGTACATTCTCTAAGCACCACGGGGTTCCTGTACGCTCAGGGACTGGAAGCAGAGCCTCCTCTTCCCTGCTGGGCTGGAAGAAGTTCCACCAGGATAGGGAACTGTGTCTGCCCACGCTGGGAGCTCAGGAGCGACTCCAGGTCTGGAAGAGAGTGGGCTCAGCGGCCCTTGGGTGCAGCCTGAGCGGGGACGCGGCTGAGCTGTGCAGGGATCGGGCGGACACCGTGACGCCACAAGTGGGCTGTTTGAGCTGCAGGGTCTGTGGCCAGCCGCACAGCAGCCACAGCTCCACAGTGCAAAAGAGAAGCAGAGGCTCCGTCCGGACGGCCCTCCAGTGCTGGCCATGGTTCCTCCTGACGCTACTTCTGGCACCAGAAGAGCTGTTCCCTCCATGCCAGCCAATTCTGCCCCAGCCAGGAGTCCTGAGGTCAGTTCAACTCTGACATTAGTGGCCCAGACACAGTGTCAGACACAGCAGGTCTAAGGACGGGGTTCCATGGGAAGGCTGAGCCCCAACACCCGGCGGTGACGGCCCTCCTGCCAGGGGTTCCCTCCGGGTGCTCAGCCTTACAACCACGTGGTCGGCGGCGCCCAGGACAGCACTCAATGACGCAGGCGAGATTGTCCACATCTGACTGTAAAATGAGTTGTGTGTGACGATGCTGCCGAGGCAGCACCCAGTGGTGTGTGTGCTGCACCGAGATCCCACGCGGGCCTGGGGCTTGCTGGGGAAGCACCCCACTGCCGAGCTTGTGCCCAGCTCCCGCTTGGTCCTCCTTCTAGTATTTCTGATCTACAATCCACTAGTTGGGACATCCATCATAAGTGGAGGAGGGACAATCCTGGGTCCCTGCACTTCTGAGCTACTTACTGCAAGGCTGGGGTTCCCTCTTCCCCCTAATACTTTGATAGAGAGGCTCACAGAACGTGTAAAGCCACTTACTTATGGTCACCAGCTTCTTATAAAGATACAGATAAATAGCCAGATAAAGAGGTTCATAAGGGTGGGCTCTGGAAGTGTCCCTGTGCAGGAGCCTCTGTCCCCAGTGGAGCTGAGGTGCTGCCCTCCTGGCACCTGGGTGTGTCTGCCAGCCGAGAAGTTCCCTGGAGCCGGTTCCTGACATTGGTGTCTTTGATTGAAGCACCATGGTAAGCTCCATCTCCAGCCTCTCCTCCCTCTCCAGTTTCAACCACCCTGAAGCTGCTGAGGGGGCACCAAGGTCAGCGCACAGATGAAGGTGTCCTTTCAGCTTCGTCAGGCAGGAAATGCTAGGGGTTTTGGGAAACAGGACCAAAGACCAAATCTGTATTCCCCACTGTAACACGATGGTTTCTAAGGCCTTTAGGGTGTTGACTGGGGCCCATAGCAGTGATTAAGTGTCCAAAGGCCAATGACTGAGGAACTGGGGCAGGACCGATGTGTACTTCCCTCACTTGGGGACTTTTGACTTCCAGCTCTATCTCTGACCCAAGCTGCTACCCCTAAAACCTACAAGGATATGAAGATAGAACCTTCTAAAGGGTTCCATCTTAACCTGTAAAGACAAGGAAATGCAGATTAAAGCTTAGGAGCTTTCAGACAAACCACAAACATTACGATTCTACAAGATAAGTCAAAGGAGTTCTGGAAGTGAAGTTCAGAGAGACTAGAGAACTTCTCCAAGGTCACACAGCTATGGCAGAGGGGCTGAGATGGGACCCTGGGCTTCCCTGCAACCTTCCTCCTCTTCACCACAGCACCAGAGAACAAAAGCAGAACGTATCACCACCTCCCAGTTTCCAGTGGGTCAGCAGGCTTCTTTCAGGAAAGAATGTAATCAGGAAATTTCCATCTCCACAGAAAGTAGAACCAAAGAAAATAAAAGATAATTAAAGCATAAAGGATTTAACTTAATCCTAAGGAAGAGCTTTCCAGTGGTAAGGTTAATTAAACACTAACAAGATTGTGTTTTTAGAAAAAAATCAAAAGCCTCTAAAATTCTGCTTCTAGGTTCCTGTTTACAAAGCATCACTAACAACGGAAGAAATGCTGGGATCGCGTTGCAGGTTAGTTGAGATGCTTGCACACCCAAGGTCTTCCAAATTGACTATGGGCTGAATTGAGGTTATGATTATTAAGATCGGTCCTTGCTTTCTGGGGTTTAGAGCAAATGTTAATAATGCTGAATTCTCACATTCAAAATTTCAGGTTCAGAATATATAATAGTGTTTATCACGATATCATTATATTGTTATTTTTGATTATGAACAAAGCACATGGCCTCAGGTGCTGTTTTCTGCATTCACGCCACGCGGTGCCTGGGGAGGTGAATGGGGCGAATGGTTGCAGACCCTCCTGGCCCCCGTCTTCCGGCTGCGTGCTGCAGAAGCTCTCCTTCCTCCCCCAGGGTCCCCGCTGTGGACTTGATCTTTGCAGAAGACCCGTGGCTGCCTGAGATCCCGTCTGTATTCCATCCCAGTCATTTGCTGAATGGGGCAGTCTGGGACAGGAGCTTTGTGTGGTGGGGGCAGGGCATAAAAATGAAGAGGACAATCTCAGATCCCACACGTTCTGTACCCTCCATGGTCTCCTCCCTCCAGACCTGGGCCAGGGTCCCCCAGTCCCACCTTTTCTTCCCTGTCCACGTTTTGCTGTTCTTAGTGTGTTGACCAAATGCCCATGAGAATGGTGGCCTCCTCTGATGTGGACGATCACATTCTTAGCTCCTGGACTCCAGAGACTTGCCCTTTCCATCTGCAGAACTGCTGCCAGCAACTAACTGAGAAGCGAGTAAAAGGTGAGGGAACAAGACCATGAAGTCTAACCTGGGCATCAAATGACCTGAGCAAGGTTGAGACCTTGTGGGTTAAATCTTTCAAATGACCAGGTCATTTGAGTTAGCCATCCCACCTCTGAGTACTTAGTCCAAATAAGCAATGAGAAGATAGAGAAGGTCTAAACAGCAAGATATACCATGTTCATAGACTCGAGGTCTCAATGTAGTAAAGATTCCCAACTATTCCCACTTCACAGATGAATAACCAGATGCACAGTCTGATTAACCTGTCTAAGGCTATGCAGGTGCTAATGGGTGACACTGGGAGAAGAAATGGGGACACAGTGAAAAAAGATATACCGAATCTCAGAAGAGCCCATGAGCCCTCGGAGTACAGGAAACACCCATGAGTCAGCAGAACAAGCAACTCAGAGCAACCAACCTGCACCCTTGGCTCATGTCCTGCTGGAGAAGCACGGCACGTTAAAGCTGTGGGCAACGCAAGGAAAACTAGCTCAACATTGCACAACTTGCCCAGCCTCACCGGCAGCCCACCCCA
>CM053409.1:1070572-1102302 GCA_028644305.1 Xerus rutilus | reverse complement strand
CACTGCCCAGCCCCACCCACAGCCCAGCCCCACCCACAGCCCAGCTCCACTCACAGCCCCCCCCACTGCCCCGCCCCCCACTGCCCAGCCCCACCCACAGCCCAGCCCCACCCACAGCCCAGCTCCACTCACAGCCAAGCCCCACCCACAGCCCAGCCCCTAGTCACTGTCACTGGAGAAATATTAGCACCCCAGATCAAGGGCGGTTTCTCACACTCGGGAAAGGCCACGCTCGCTCTCTTTCCCTCTGAGTGTGTAATACTCATTTTCCTGAGTAAATCTGCTTGTGCCTCTATTCAATGCATGCTTAAATTCCTTTCCACGGTGTTTGTCAAGAGCTCCATTCAAGCCAGCGCGGTGGCTCACGCTTGTAATTCCAGCACTTTGGGAGGCTGAGACAGGAGAACCGCAAGTTCAAAGCCAGCCTCAGCAATGGTGAGGCGCTAAGCAAGTCAGTGAGACCCTGTCTCTACATAAGACACAGAGTAGGGCTGGGGATGTGGCTCAGTGGTCGAGTGCCCCTCAGTTCAATCCCTGGTGTGAAAAAAACAAACAAAAAACCCCACTCATCCTGAGACCTCCAGGACTCCCCAGACCTTCCCAGTGACAAAACTATGGTTCAGAACCATCAGTCTGGACCCCCTTGCCTGTCCTCTGTGCCCCTCAGGGCCCAGGACACGTTCTCACAGTGCTTTCCCTGCTCTGCCTGTTTCCTCCACCACAGAAGAGCAGGAATCGCATCTTTTCACCTTGGCATCTCCAAGTGCCTAGCATGGAGAGGACACACAAAATATGCATGTTGAACCCAACAGAACGGGCTTGTCTGATCGCCAGGATTTATGCTCCAGCCTTTACAGAATTCTATGTAAATTAGGACGCAGGCATAAACCAGAATTCACAGATTTAATAATGATTCTTAAGAAAAATGGTTTTCTTAGCTGTTTCCCTTTCCTGGTTTTGGGTTGTTAAATAATTTAAATGACAGATCTAGAATTTATTTTTTAATATGACTTTCTAAATAGGAAATGCCAGAACATTTCTCATCATTTTATTATTTGAGAGCAAGGATCATGTAATTTCTTATTTCTTTTTCTACACTAAGGGTGCCTAATAAATATTAAATACTGATGCTATCATTAAAACTCAAGCGGAAAACAGCAATGTCTTCTCTTTAACAATAAAGAGAATTTATGGTTAGAGAAGAAAAATAAGAAAAGATTTATCCATGCCTCTTATGTTTACAACAAATATCCTAAATGTGGGAGAGCTTTATGGACCTGTGGATAAGAAATAGTTAAACCACCACCAAAAATTATCTTAAGGGACCATTGATAGAGGACTCCCAAGCCAGACTGTGACCCTCATCTACCTCAGGTTATTTGGTACCTTTCTGTTTCAAGGTCTTTGCAATATTACAAATAATCAATCCCCATTTCCTTGGCCACTACAGCTAAAATATATCCAAGTTACCTCTTTTCCTTGACCTCTTAGCATTCCTAGGATTTTATATAACTCACATCAGAAATGTCCACAGAGAGAACAACTTGCCGCAGAGGAGGTGCAATCACGAGGTTCAAAAAAGTCAGAAGAGGCAAGGACAGTGTTCTGGTAACCAGTAGTTGTTTTTTAAAAAAAACCCATCATGTTGGTCAGAGTCCCCCAGAGGAAGCAGAATCAGCTGGAGACACACACACACACACACACACGGGCTCACAGGACCCAAGGAGTTGAGGGCTCTGAATTCTGCAGGCAGACCAACAAGCTACAACTCTGGAAAAATGTATGTTGAAGACTTGCTTCTGCGTGGTCAGGGGGCTGTTTCTTCCTGCTCAGACGACTGCAGTCTGCTCCTGAGGCCTTCAGCTGACTGGGGGAGGCCCACAGAAGGTGGAAGGGAGTCTGCTTCACTCGGAGTCTACTGATTTAAAAGTTAATCGCATCTTAAAAACACAAAAGCCTTCACAGCAACACCAAGACTAGTGTTTAGATGGAAAAGATGCACAGATGTGAGCACCACACCCAGCCCAGCTGACAGCACAATCAGCCACCACGGCCATCCATATTCTTCATAGTGCCAGTCATTGCAGCCACAACTCAGTCAGCCAATAGGAAGAGGATAACTTTTAGATTTCTCCTGAAACAGAGCAAACCAGTTCCTTCTTCAACTATGCAAAACTCTGTGTCCTAAAATCTAGGCCAGTGTCTTCCTTAGCTTATGTGTATTATACCACAGTAGTTGATGGAGTTTTCGGTGCGAGCAGCATGGCTTTTTCCCCCTTCGGCAATGTATTTCTGTTCCACAGACCCTTCCATGGAGACATCCAGCATGAGAAGCTATCACATTCCACCAGCAAGGCATCTCTCACCAATTAAATTATCTCAGGTGCTTTGAGACAGGTAAGTAATTGAAATCCTTTCATTTATAAGTCTGTGTCCTGGATTAAATATTCATGGCACTTATACAGCGCACAAAAACACACACTGTGTTTGACCTCTAGTGAAAGTTTCATCCAGATCCGACAGCAGGGCTCAGGGAGCCCTGAGCAGCAGATGTGAGGCGTGCTCTCCATGCTGGTCAAAAGCAGGGGATGTCCCCGCCGACCGGCCTTCTGCTCCAGCCAGACCTCCCTCCTGCCTGAACAGCTGCTTCCCTTTCCTCCTTATCCAAATGGATAAGGATGTCTCCAGTCAGGAACAAAGCCCTCCGGAGCTGGATTTAGAGGAAATAACTAGAAAGCTTGTATTTCTTGACAAATGGAGGGAAATCTTTAGTTATCACAGGTAAGATGTGCTGTTCTCTGTTTCTCCAGAGACAGAGGGGTTTGAGATGTTAAGTAATCCATGCTGATGCTGATGCTTGCTGCATGAGGAGTTGCCATTAGAGATGCACGTTTGGAATGCTTACCGGGGAGCTGTCGACAAAGACTTCCCCAGCGAGGCTAGGGCTTGGGGAGGTTCATGGATGTGAGCTTCAAAGGCAGTGGGTAATTTACTTGATGTTTTCTCCTTCATTTATAGGTTGGGAGCCAATAATGCAACTCCACAGGTAATTACTTTCCCCGGGCCAATGTGTTTTCCTCTAGTTGCTTCTTCAAACAATCACATTAACAGCACAATCTGCATTTATTCAATGCACATAATGTCACTCAGGCACTAGCATTTAATGCGTGAAAGCTGGAGAGACTAGAAAGCCTGTGAAGATTTTATCTGGTGCTTTCTCCCTTCAGAAATGTCTTCTTACTTTTAAGAGCTACTTTTCATCATTAAGAGCACCATATGGTTATTATTTTAGAAAAAAACATAATAGAATCTAAAGTTCCTACACTTGTGAAACGATGCTAGAATCTGACAACCCAGAGCATCAAAGTCTCTGAAGAAAAGTAGTTTTGAAAGTGGTTATCATCTTTAATCAGCATCTGAAAAATTGCTTTTCTTCACCATTTTCAAACAAGCGAGAGATGACTGAATTCAGGTGTTAAAAAGGTGTTTTGTAATCAGTATATTAAAATCTCTTACTCAATGTAAGATGAAAGATGTTTGTACCTCACATAACCTGGAGAGGTTGAGAGGTAACGGACTGTACTTTAGGCATTATGTCAATCTCTGAGCCAATGCAGCACAAAATATTTAGGTGATTTTCCTGGCACTAATACATATGATCAAGCATTTGGATTATTAAAATTTTAACTGTAATGTTAAAGCATCTTGTTCCAAGTAACCTGTGATCAAAAGCCTTATTTGTGCTAAAACCTTCTTAACCATAGTCTAAATTAGAATCTGGGAGATAATGCTGCTATTTTCGTCCTGGAAGTATTAAATGGAGATAGCTACATTTTCGGGGGATAAAAAATTCAAAAGATAAAACAATCTTTGAAAGGAAAAAGTAAATAAATGTCAAGTTATGCTATACAGAGGGTGGGGAAAACCCACTGGCACAAATGTAAAGATTTTTTCATTTGATTTACAAAAATGCATCTTCTCCCATCAGTAGCCTGGGCCTCAGACACTGCAGTTCCGAGATAAGAAAGCATCTTTGCCTCTAGGAATACAGAAAAACTAAGAAGGCTGCGTCCTTCACATTCCAGCTTCCAGGGAAGGAGCTCCTTTCACGATGTTGGTACCCAAGTTAAGGAAATCAGGAAGCGTGGATGCTGAAAAGCTGTAGCAGCAGTCCAGAAAAGTTAAAGTGGATTTTTGAACAAGGCGAGGGTGGGCTATTTAAAGAAAATTATTATGCTTACTTATGGGGCAATCGGCATCTGAAAGCACTGAACAGAGGAAACTTGATGCATTTAGTGGCCAATAACAGCATGATGGGGGTGCCCCACAGACTGGAAAGAATCCGCCCACGTTTATAAGACACTATCTTTTCCAAACAAGAGACGGTGACATTCACATTCTTATCTTAACATATTTTCAAGTCAAGGCCTCGATAGCATTAATTATGTTTCCATAGTTACATTTCACCTCTCGGAGTCTCATAAAACTTACAAGAAACTCCGTTGCCACAGACCCCAGGATTTTTTTTGCCTTTTTTATTGCTATTTATTACAATGTTCAGGCGTCTTTAAAAGTGAGACGACATTTTCTGAACACTGATATTTCAAAAGAGAAAGAGAAGATGTAAAATGGGTTATCATCAGCTCTGTCTGCTTTGTCTTTTGCGGGGGTGGCATTTTATACAGAACCGTGGAGGGCACCCCATATATGCTGATGAAACTGGAGTTGGAACGGGAACACCTCAGCCCAGAGGACAGGGACATCTGCCATCCAGGAGCCTTTGTTCTATTCCCAGGCCCTCCATCATCTCTTCAAACCTGGGCGGCTCTCCTATCTCCCTGGCAGTGGCCACAGTAAGTATAGCTTGTCAATTAAACATGAAACGAAACGCGATCTTCACAGAACAAGAAGCCTAGGAATCTCATCCGCCATCATGCGAGAGTATTCTTGAAGATAAGACTATAGATGGCCGTGACTGGTGAAAGGAGGATAGAATTAGGATGACTTATTTATGACATTTCCCAAGGACACTGGTGATGTAGCATTTTCCTCCCTAAACTCTCAAAGTCTCCCTTTACTCACTGCCTCAAAATGTCCGTTCAATTTGAGGGGAAGGAGTTGCATTCAAATAGTTCTCTCTTGAAGGTAGGCTGGGTCCCGTCCTCTGCATGAGTCTGGGGCGAGGCAGGTGCATAGGAGAGGAGCCTGATGGTATGGGGCATGAGGGACAGAGGGCAGCTTGCTGGGCTCTGTCCTGGGACAAGGAGCTGATCTCAGGAAGGGCTCCTTACTTGGGACTGTCCATTAATATGTAGATTAAAAAGCACCTGACATCTGAGAATCCAGATGGACCTGGAACATGGGTCCCAGGGACCATTTGTTTGATTCAAGTCTTGATCAGGGTAAAGATGAGGCCGATGCGGAGAAGCAGCCAGGAGGTGAACCTAGAGACTTCTCAGGGGTCAGATAGGCCAAATCAGAGGTGATGTCTTGAGATGTCCAAAGGAGCAGCGGTGGTGATGGAAAAGACACAATTGGGAATGGGAAGTGAGGGAGGGGTCAAGTCAAACAGAAGCACCAGGTGAGTGAGAGGTCCTTCAACCTGGGTTGCTCTCCAAATGGTGCTTTAAATCATGATGAAGCTCAGGGCTTCCTGGACCAGGCACCCATGTTCACCCCACCCCACAAACCCCCATGACCCTCTAGAATCTCAGGCAGGGACCTTTCCTTGGGACCCTAAGAAGTGTTGGAAGAGGCATTTCCTTCCCAAAGACATGCTCCCACACACCTGGGCACATCTGCAGAGACCCCCCCAGGACCAGCCCGGTCATCTGGGCAAAGACCAGCCGCATTTGCCCTGTGGCAGGCCCGCCATGTACATAAAGTTGGGCAGTCTGTGTGCTGCACACAAAGTCCCCGCTGAGGGGAGCGAGTCGGGGCTAAATCCCTCTGAGAAGCCACACGAAGCTCTCAGGGAAGGGCTCTGGCTGCCGTTGGAGCCGATGGCTGGGTGGCCCTGACTGCAGCGTCTCAGTATAGCCTTTCCTGAAGCTCCCAGACACATGTGGGGACCAGAGCCCCCAAACCCCTCGTGATCGTGCATACTTCACAGGCTTCCCGGAGCGGCTCCCCGCCACACCCCCGGGCAGACGTGCTGGGGCCTTGCTGACTCTGCCTCCCTGTTGACACACTGCCGCCCTCTGCCTCCCTTCTCCTGCTCGAGCTCCGGCTGGCACGGGTGACAGGCGGGAGCTCTCGGAGAGACTGCGCTGTGTCCTTGACGCCCTGGCAGGAGCGCTTGTGTCTTGCGCCCTCTTTCCAGCAGGGAAGACGGTGATCCTGGTCCTGCTGGTGCCCCAGGCCTCCGTGGGCCCACTGCCCACATGGTGCAGCCCAGAGGTCAGAGCAAGTACAAACCCCAGACCGGAAACGTGAAACACTCCCCAATCCAAGACTTTTCAAGGACTGACGTAACAGGTGGACGTGTAACGTGACCTCCTGTGATGAGTCACAGTCAAAATGCAGGTGCATTACAAATATCGTCTGAAATTCCCTTTGAGTAAAAGGCCCATACGCATTGAGTGAATTTCATGTTCTGACTTGGGCCCATTCCCGAAGGGTCTTACTATGTATGTACAAATATCCATAATCCAAAATCCAGAACACTTCCAGCCCCAAGCATTTTCTTTTTTTAAACTGTTTATCAGTGCATTATAATTATAGATAACAGTAGATTTACTGTGCCACACTCGCACACGCACCTTATATAATTTGATCCATTTCATCCCCGGCATGTCCTCCTTTCCTCTGACCCCTTCCTCTGCTCCACCCAGGCATTTTCAGTGAGGGAAATTCAGCTCATATGTGCGTTTTACTTGATACTGTTCTTAATGAAAAATCTTCCATAAAAATATATTCTTTGCTTCTGTATAGATTTCTTATGGAGAGTATCATTTAGAAATTAATATGCCTCTGAAAAATAGGCTATCTTTTATATGAAAAAGGGAAAAAACTATGATTCTATATTGGTATTTGCCTGTGTATAAAAAAATGAATCCCAGAAGGTTTCATCAAACACAGCAGGGGCTCGGCGAGGTGCAGGAGGCAGGGACAGGAGGGAGCGTTTCCACAGCACACGTCTGTACTCTGGAATTTGAACCATGAGAATGTACTCTATTTTTAAAAAACACAAATTTAAAAAATAGAAAAGCACTCACAGATGTTTGTGAAGTCTCTTCTCTCCATAGGAGAGGCAGATCTGGTCTGAATGCACCCACTTACCAACAAGCACAAGCAGAGGTGCCTGGAGATCTATCTCCCCAGTGACTTTTCCAAGGTACTTACCTCCCTTTGCAAAAGACTGGGAGACAAAGATTCAGACCACTGCAGCCTGAATTGGAGGGATGGAGTGGTAAGGAATTCTCAGAAGTAGAGAGAACTGATATTTTTTAAAAAATGAATTTGGGTTTATTCCCATTATGTGGGCCAGATGATAGTGTGTCCTTTAAACAGCAGGAGCATTAATTAAACACACCCTGTGACTTGCAGATGATGAGCTTGGGGTTCTGAGTGTTTGTTTCCGGCTGGTCTGGAAGCTTGACTGATTCCAATCGACATTTCAACAGCACAGCCACCTGGCAAATCATGGGAGCTATTGAGTTCTGATGGCCCAGGGGAGGCTTTTGTTCTCCACTCCTTCTCTGTGTGGAGTAGGAGGCCCTGGGACGCCTGACCCTGGCACACACTGGCCACAGGGACCCGCTCTGACATGGAGGCTGTGTACATGGACGCTGCACCTGTGTTGGCTTCAGGCTCTTTTGGTTGCCTTCCTAAGCACAGCAGCTTCCTGTCCCTCTGCCTGCCAGTGGAAAGAGCTCTGCCCAAGGCTGCCGGCCCATGAGGTCATGGAGAGGATGCACTTGCCCCGCTGGAAGCCCTTCCTCCCCTCCGTCCTCCCTTCCCCAGCCTCCTCCATCCCCAGCTCTTCTCAGAGACCCAGCCTGGAATGGATTCTTGCAGACTCCTGGTGGCAACCAAGGACCAAACCTCTCATGTAGCTGCAACACCAGCCTGCCTACAGTATCGTAATAAAGATGTATCACCAAGACACACAAAGATTCCAGGAGACCCCCATGAACGGAGCTCTAATAGAGGGGTGTCAAGCAGAGGTGCTTTGGGGGAGAGCCAGACAGAGCCTGGGGCCCTAAGCATGATGCCTGGCTCATAAGCCAGCCTCCGAGGGTGTTAATCAATCAATGCAGGATGGGGTGATAGGTATCTTCTTGTGCTTTCCACCTGCTCCAGCCCAGGAGGCTGACCTGTGTCTCCATCAATGCAGTGCTCTCTCTGACTTCCTGTGGAGTCGGAGCAATGCGGAGCCCTTGCAGGGAGGCTGAGGGTGGGGAGGGAAGGAAGCCAGGTTGCCTTTCACTGGCTTGGTCATCCTGCTCTCCTGGAAGTCCTCCCCAGGACTCTGTCCTTCCCGTTTCCTGTCCCTGCGCTCCTTTAGGTCTAGAGGTCACGAGGACTCCCAGCTGTTGCTAGGAAACTGCATTACCATGGTGGTGTCCTCACACGCAGCCCCTGCAGTGCCACCTGCCTGCTGCTAGGATCCTGCTGGTACAGGTGAAAGACTGCCATGACTGTAGATGGAGCCTTGCCATGCCTCTCGATGGCCCTGGGCCTCCAGTCCTTGCGCTGTAACATGAAAGGGCAAAATCAGATGTTTTCATTCAATGAATTCTTACGGTGAGCCTACCTTGCTCCAGGTATGACGCTGGAATCTGAGAAACCACGGCGAACATGATAGCCAGGACTCCACCACACAGTCAGGAGGCCAGGACGTGACTCGCTTAGGACTCGGGGATTCTAGAATCTCTGATTCCACGGTGGTCCCACGATTCATGAGGCAAAGAGAAATCTAGGGAAGGAGCCTCAACAAGGGTCATTCTAACTCCAGTTAGGACTGGATGGGGGCAAGTGGCCACGGGAAAGTCTCACCCAGGGACGAGGCACAAGACCGTCAGGGTAAGAAAGTTGAACCTCTTGGGAAGAATGACTCGGGACCTGTGTGTGCGCTTGTGTCGATGCCCATCACTGGCGTTACATGATCGTCACGACCGTGACGTGGAATGCTGAGCCAGGAGAGGGGAGTATGTCACAAAGCGCAGAGGGGAAAGCACGAACTGCCTTTGGATGTGTTAAGCCACAGTGACCAGCACAGTCACGTCCAGGACCTTCACCATCCGCCTCGGGCTCCCAGACAGCACAACAGACGTGCCGGTAAACACGCACAGGGCGATCTTCTAGTAAGCCACGTGTGATGTAAAGTCAACGTCGTGCGGGCAGGAGGGCTCACTCTTGCCACACTGGCCCCGGCGGCCTGGCTGGGGAGCCTGCGGCCCCGCTTCCTGAGCCTCCCAGAGGTGCAGCGGGCGGGTGGAGCTCAGGGGAAGCTGGCAGCTGGCAGCTGACAGGAGCCTGGATGGCTTGCAGACATTTTTAAATTGGATCCGAGTTCTAAGGCTTCTAGTCTCAACAGTCTTCATCTTTCACACTTAGCATGGCTTCTCCTCCCGCTTCCTGCCAATCTCTGGTCTTCCTCCATCTGTGTTGGGACTTTCTTCCACACAGCGCAAGATGTCCCCACAGAGACAGGCTGTGTTTTCACGAAGGTAACGATGCTTACATTCACTCAGCGCTTAGGTTTCCAAAGCCCTTTCCACACTTTTCCTTCTGTCCTGGCCACGGAGTGGACGGAGAAGGCATCGCCATTTCTGAATCAGCAAGTAAGGAAGGTTTGGCAATTTCCCCACGTCCCTGGGGCCAGTGAGGACCAGAGATGGGGCTTCCCGGCCCTTGGAAGTCTTCCGAGCTGCTCCACCCCCACATCAGGGAAACCCTCCTGGGGTCTTCAAGGGCCTCCCTGGGGCATCTGGGGCTGGTGGCTCTCTCCAGCCGCTGCACAGGCCAAGTCTCTTTCCAGAGCCGAGTCTTTTCCAGAGTCTGTCTGCGGCCTTCTCCTTCAACACCCTGGTCCTAAGACAGCCCAGATGGGTTTTCTGCAGGTGCACAGCTGGCTCTTGCTCACACTGAGATGCGCCTGCTTTGATTTCTCTGGAGAGACCACCTTTTCTTTTGAGACTGGGAGCAAAGTTGATCAGGAAATAAACTGGAGCCACGAGACCAGACCTGGGGCCAGCATGGTGAAGAACACCGCTAGATCCACGCTTCGTTTCCCCTCTTGAGAAGCCATCAGGGCCTGCTCTCAGGGCCTGCTCGGCTGGGAAGGCGGCACGGCTCTGGACCCCTGCGCTCTGGGCTCCATTTGTTCACACTCTTCAACTGGCTTTAGAACATGGCCACAGGCACTTTCCATCGTCAGCGTCCACTCTGCCGTCCCCACCCCGCCCCACGTGCACCGCCTAGCCACACTGAACTGCTCGTTCCCTGTCCAGGATGCCCGGACAAGGGCACATGTGCCTGCAGAGCTTCCTCTCGTCCCCTGCTTCAGGCTGCTGCATGGACTGTCGCAGAGTTGGGGCGCGTTCTCTGCTGGAACGTGGGTGCTTTAGGGATGTGACTTCAGGAACGCACCTCAGGTCATTTTGAGTTCCCCAGGGAGGGCATTGTCCCTTCTGCGTCCGGGCAGGCCAGGAGAAGGACTGGGTGAAGGGCGTTCCGGCCTTCCCCTTCCTCTCCTCACCTCCCTGCCCAGCGCTAGGGAGGCCAGGGCTCCACGGACAGCGTTTCTCACTACCATCCGCAGCGTTGCTTGATTTCCACGGTATTCTATATGTACGGCAAGTGAACTGACTTCCGTTTAAGGAGGTGATATCAAGCGTCCTTTTAAAATGAAGTTTCTTAGTTACAAGAGGTTGCCAACCTAATGAAAGGTGCAAAGTGGTAATTGCCGCACAAACATGACAGAAAACATAAAGACGGCCCCCGTAGGACCACAGTGGGAAGGTGCAGGGAAACGTGGGACTCCCAGCTGTCTGTCTGGGGCGACCTGAGGCCAGTCCCATCCCTGCCCTTCCCTGGTCTGGGTGAGAGGCTTGCACCACAGCTTCCTCACAGAATCAAATCAATTCAGTGAATGTGAGGCGCTTAGCCCAGGGCTGGTCCTGGGGAGTCTCATCCCCTGACAGGGGCCATTCGCCAGCCCAGTTCAAAGGCCACCTCTTCCCTGAAGCCTTCCTGGGCAACTCAGCCTAAGGTCTCTCTCCCTCCGTCTCAGGGTTCTGTCCTGTGCAGCGTTTGAGATGTTCAGCTTTGACCTGCCTGCATTCCACACAGTGCCTAGTGCATGTTAAAGATTAGCAAGCCCTCAACTGGGAATGGATTCCACGACCACCCTCCTGCACTTTTTATTTCCATGAGTTTCATTTGCAAAGACGTGTTCCCACTTTTCTGGGAAGATCTGAAAGGCCCTCTCATATCTCAACATGCTGTAGAGCATCCAGGACACACTTGGGGAACCCAGGGCAAGAACCCTCGCTCTCGCCATTGCAATCACTGCTGTGCTGAGGCTGCGCACGTGTGAGGTCCCTTCTCTTCCTTTTTTTCATGGCTCAAGAGAAAACCCCAGAGATGGGAGAGGCAGAGGTTACAGAGGCAGGGATGGAGGGGCCAGAGGCCAGGAGCAGAGAAGCAGCTCGTGGTGGACTCTGAGGAAGATGACCAGCAGGGGGCGTGAGACCAGGGACACAGCATGTCGGACACACTGAGTAGGCCTGAGTCATCGTGCCACCCCCACTTGATGGCTGGAGACCTGGTCCTGGACTGCAGAGGGGGGTGGGACGAGGCCGCTCCTGACCCGCCTGGAGGGGTGTGTCCCCGAGCAGCTGTCTTTGGTTGATAGCTTATTCCCTCTCTTGTCAGAAGCTGCGACAGAGCCTCTTTGGAAACACTGCCCACGTCTTCAGTCATGACTGGAAAAAGGCCTATTTCAAGTTCCACAGTCCTTTCTCTGATCTCGCTTTTGCTTTGGAAGTGGAGAAGGTAAGAGCCAGACTGTGGTCTTGGTCAGTGGCTAGTCCTACCTCCCCGTGTCTCCTTCCCCTCTGTGCCCACGCGAACCATGCTGCCCTCGTGCTCATAGTGGAAACACGCACAATTTGAAATCTAACCTCAAATGGTAAAAGACTTCCAAATTATGACATGCTGTCTGGGTTACGATAAAGCCCCACCTCCTGTTCTCCTATCTCTTCTTCCCAAGTTCTAAGCATCCCTAAAGACTCAGAAGGTAGAAGGAAATCTAGAAACGTCCCTCTGGCTTGTTGGAAGTATCGACAATTCCAGTCGCGGTCCCCAGGCACACACCCATTCCCAGGCCTGGCCAGCTGGCTGCTGGCCTGCTCCGAGTCCGCAAGGCTGATTGGAGGCAGGGCGGAGTGATGGGGGAAGCGGGGGCACAGACTCCCAGGAGCCCATCTGGGGGGCTCCACAAAGAAGCTAGTCATTGCAGCTTCTAGCCGGCCACGGTACCCAGCCACAGCCCATGGGCAGGGTGCGCAGGGACAGTGCAGCGGCCCTTCATGAAGCCCCAGGGGGCCAGGAGGGGAGGGCCACAGAGCAGTGTGGGGAGCTAGGGCCACCCCAGTGGTCCCCTGCCATGGTGGAACCCGCTTGCTGCTTCACCCTCACTACTCACCCTCCCCATCCCAGGGAGGCCCCCGGAGTATTCAGATGGCTGTACAAGGATCCGTCATCAAATATCTCTTATTTACCAGGAAGGAAAGGGACTGCCACCTTCACAGGTAAGTGCTGTGAGGGGTGTCGGACCTCGGGAGTGGGTTGTGGAGATCCTGATCTGCTACATAAGCACCCTGGAAAGGGCAGGTGCCTCAGGAAGGACTCTGCCTCCGGAAGCAGGAGGCAGATGCGCTCAGCTGCCCTCAGAAGGGCTGGGCTGCGCACTGGGGGGGGAGGTGCTCCTGCAGTCCCCTCAATGTCCAGCAGCAGGAATGAGGTTGACAGGTTTCATGCTCCACTGTGGACCACCCTGTCCGGCAAAAGTGAGCCCCAGATCTCAGGTGAGCTCACCTGTCCGTATTTGATGGGAAGCCCTAACCCAGCAATTCCAGAAGGACTGCAGAGTGGTTCAAATCTGGTAAATGAAGGCGCCATCCTCCTACTTCACCAGGCTGACAAGGGACAGTGTTTGGTGGTTGCCCTATTTACAAAAATCAGCTCAAAACTTATTCAAATTGACTTTATTCTTAGAAGTTAGCTTCCCCCCATCATGTGCAGAGCCCTGTGCTCGGTATCAGAGGAAACAGAAACTAGTAAAAGGCACATATCTGCCCTCAGGCAAGGTAAGTCATGCCCAAACAGGAGCTAATTGTGTAATGTATTCTAAGGTCGCGGATGGCCAGGTTCCGCAGAACCCCATGCACAGTGGGGATTCTTTGTGTAGGTGATTTATTCCAGGCGTACCCTCCAGAGATCCCTGTAAGAGAGCAAGAGAAGCAGGCAAGACAGGAGACACAACTGAAGAAGAGTGTGGCTCCCGGGGATGCCAGCAGAGGCCAGGAGGGGCTTGGGACACAAACAGTGCTGTGCAGCCTGCCCCACCTTCAGATAAGGGAGCCGGGCGCCTCCTGCCCAGCCAGACATTGGGTCCCAGCCATCCACAGGGATGGGCACCCCTCCTAGTCGCCTGTGGACCAGGCGCTCCAAACCCCTGGAGGAGGGTGAAAAGTGGAAACCACTAGCAGCCAGACCAAAGTGTCTGGGGAATCCAGTGCTGAATGAAGGGGACCCCAGGAACCAAAGTGGAGCACGCATGCACATGTGCACACACACACATGCACAACATACACAGATGCACACATGCATAACACCCACACATGTACACATGCGCACGCACACACAACACACACATGCACGCACAAGTACACAACATGCACACACACAGGCACACACGCATGCACAAATGCACAACATGCACAACACACGCACACATGCACTCACGCACACACGTGCACACATGCGCACACATGCACATGCACACACAACACACATGCATGCATGCACACACATGCACACACACATGCATGCACACCCAACACGCACATGCACGCACGCCTGCACAAATGCACAACATGCGCACGCACGCACTCACGCACACGTGCACATATGCACACGCACACACACGCGTGCACACAGTTGCTATATAACGTAAAGCGCTGAGCACAGCTCTGGGTGTACAGCGAGTATTGAGTGACTGTGAAGCACCACTGTTCCCAGGAGCTGCCGCCCCAAGGATCACTGATCCTAAGAGAAACCAGACCCTGCGGAGAGGATTCCAGGTGCAGCCACAGCTGAGGGGCAGGCCCTCGGGGACATGCTCACATTGCAGGCTGGGGAAGGAGCCCAGTGGATACTGCCGTGTTCAGAGGGGCTTGACGCTGGAGTCCCTGCACAGCAAGGCGCCATCCCCTGTTCCCGTTCCCGGCCCTCCTGCAGTTTACGGGACCTGAGCAGGCAGCAGCAGGAGCGCGCCCTGGCCGCCGTGCTGACTGACATCCTGTGGGCCTCAGGGGCCGCTCAGAAGGCCGTCGTCTGCCTGGTCACCGAGGATGCCTGTGTTGCCTGGACTCCTGACTACTCCAGGGATGACTTCACTGAGCAAGTAAGTGCCGTCCCGCCAGGCGCAGGGTCTGCCAAGTCCAAGCCGTTCATGGAGACCCAGTGGAGCCCCTTGATGCCTCTGGACGTGCCTGCTGAGGCAAGAGGCACCCAAAGAAGATAGTGCCCAGGGCTGTAATGACCCAGGCGGCCAAAGTGCAGGGTCCCAAGGAGAGTTTCCTTCCAGAACTCTCCATGATCAAGTATATGCCAATCCAAAATCACCATCCCTGCCTCTCCATATCCATTATCTCAAAGAGAGCTAAATCCTACCTATCTGGGGGAAATCTCTTCATGGTCTTACTGCTCAAGAATCACTTTGGCTTAAAACTGAGGACTGGGAGGGTGACGGCGGTGGCCCCAGCCCCCTGCGTGTGTTTCGTGGCCTGGTGTAAAAATGTGTCCGTGTTGGCAATGTGATTTTGCCAAGAAACAAAAAACTCCCTTGAGGAAATAACAGAAAGTTGACACCCCTTAGAGGCATCTTTCATCTTCTTTCTCATTTTTATTTTTCGTTCCTGACTTATAGCTCCAGCTGTTTGAATTTTCAGAGAAAGAAGCGGCTGAGAAATTCATCCATGATCACTTGCAGTGTGTAAGCATCTGAGGGTCTCATGGTGCCTTTGTCTTGACCACCTTACAGGGATCCTCGTTCTTTTCTAAGACGTGTTACTAAAGATGCTTGTTAAGAAAACCAGGTCATTCCGAGGGCTGGGAAAGGGTAGAATGAGCGAAACAGACCTGCTTCTCCCTCCCCACACCCTGGAAAGAGGCCAGATGAGACAGCGGCCTGCTCACTCAGGCCTCTTCCCTTGGCTAATCAACCCAGAAAACAGCACTGCAGAGGGCACATGCCAGGGTTTCTTTTGTGGGAAAAGAGACCGTTCAAGCCGTCTTTCCTCCTCTGCTGGGTAAAAACCGAAATGGTAGAAAACCAGCAGAGGCCCTTGTCTCAGCTGCCACAGGGCCCTCCACGCAGACGAGGGAAAATGCTCTGGCCTTAAGTGGCCCCTCGCCTCTTCCCACAGACCCCACTCCATGTCCACCACTCCCTGCTTCCTCTCCACTCAGGAGGGAGGGAACAGAGACACAGGAGACAGTGGGAGGCAATGGAAGGGCCTCCCAAAGACGCGTTTGCAGAGAGACACGCAAGTCGATTTTCTGAAGGACCAGAAACGGGCAGTGTGAGAAGCAGGGAGCGATCAGGACAGCTATGGAGCCAGACGACTGTGGGGTGAGCAGAGAGGGGACTGTGGCCTCCATTCCCAGGGAGGCCGGGGGGCCCAGGAGAGCTGGGGCCACGCGTGCTCACAGCTCCGTGGTCGTGGTGAACTGGTTGCCCAGGCCCACGTCCTCAGCTTCTCACGGGCCTGCTGGTGACATGTGTGACTGACTGGCAGGATGGTCCCCCAAAGGCGTCCATGCCCCACCCCCAGAGCCTGTGAGTATGCCACCTGACACGAGGGAGGAGAATGGAGATCGCCAATGGCTGTAAAGATGGCTTTAAACGAGGAGGTTCCTCCGGATTACCCAACGTAGCCACAGGGTCCTCCTCAAGGAAGAGGAGGCCAGGGAGGCACTGGGCACTGCTATTGCTGGCTGTGGGTGCATAGTGGGGCCTGTGCCCGGGTCTCTAGAAGGACGGGCCAGGGCCAGGACAGGACAAGGGAGCACTGTTCCCCTAGAGTCCCCAGAAGGAGGGCTGTCCTGCCTTGATTTCAGCGCAGTAAGACCCGCTTGAGTGACCTCCACAACTGGCACAAGGCATGTGATAAACATTTTGTTTTATTAATTTTACACTTTATTGTTTGGTACAGGGATTGAGCGTGCCCTCTAACACTAAACCACATCCCAAGCCATTCAGTTTATGGGGACTGGTCGCAGCAGCAATACAAAACTAGTAAAAGCCTTATGGGGGACTTGACTACTTGACCTGGAATGTTAAGCCAGGAGCCTGCTTAGGGACACTGTGCTGTGGACCAGAGACATTCCATAGAGTCATAAAACACAAAGCATCCATTTAAGAAAGGACCCTTTCAGCAGAGAGGTAAGCCCATCCCTTGGTGTCTCTCACCTCCTCCACTGACACCTGGGGTCATTCAGCAGGAGGGACCCCGCATCTGCTGGGAGCCCTAAGTGCAGCCGGACTGGGGTCAGAGGAGAGCAGCTGGAGCTGTGCAGACTCACCCAGGGCCCCGAGCGGAGGGGACTCTGCCCTGCAGGTGGGCATGGCAGGAGAGCCACTGTGTCAAGCCAGCCCAGGCTGCGGTCACCTCAGCTACCCTGGGAAGGGCTGGCAACACTTCCCAGGTGACGGGGAGTTGGGGCAGGTATATTGCTTTCTTGTTATGACCAGCACCCCTCAACCAAACCCATTCGCCACCAAAAGGTATCCGTCCTCTGTCCCCATCCACTCTCAGAGATCTTGAGCTAGAGGTCCATGGGGTACCTGTGGGCAGCTGGCTTCCTGCTGTCAGCTGGACTGTGTCCGTTCAAAAAGATACATGATGTCCCAACTCCAGGGTCTAGGAATGTGATCTTATTTGAAAATAGGGTCTTTGCAGATGTAATCAGGTTCAGATGAGCTTGTTGGGGTTTAGGGTAAGGGTACATAGTAATCCAATGACTTTGATGTTTGTAGGATTGAAACTTGGGATACAGGCAGATAGATACACAGGAGGACACCACAGGATAACATGGCAGAGACTTGACAGATGTCCCTCAAGCCAGGCCACGCCCAGGAGGAAGGAGCCACCAGGGTCAGGAGGATGCAGAGGGGATCCTCCCTGGGGCCTTGATCTCAGGCTTCCTCCGCTACTGTCTTAAGCCATTCAACTTTCTGATAATATGTTAGTGCTCCCTGGGGAACGGTCACACCTGGCACTTGTGCCCTGTGACGGCCCAGTGCTGTGGTGCCGACTTTTGAATCAGTGAATGTCAAAAATGATCAGAAAATCCCACAGAAGAACTTGGATCTTTGGCTTTTTCTGGAAAGCCTGGCCACACCGAGCCCATATTGGTGCAGGTTCTCGGTTAGTGGACAGGTGGGAGGCAGCCAGCCCTGATAGATAAACTACGACAGACCAGCCCTGCTCACATCCAGACCCTAGAAATCTGTGAATGTTCCCTAGATGGTAAAAGACACTTTGCAGACACGATTACGTGTCTTGAGATGGGGAGATGCTCTGGATCACAGATGGGCCTCATTAGTCATAGGCTTCCTTGCAAAGGAAAGAGGGAAACAGCTCTAGAAGCCCGAAAAGGCCAAGAAACAACCTCCCTGTAGCATCCCAAAGAAGAAAGGCTTAGCAGGGCGCGGTGGCTCAAGCCTGTAATCCCAGCACTTAGGGAGGCTGAGACAGGAGAATCGCGAGTTCAAAGCCAGCCTCAGCAATGGTGAGGCGCTAAGCAACTCAGTGAGACCCTGTCTCTACATAAAACACAAAATAGGGCTGGGATGTGGCTCAGTGGTGGAGCGCCCTTGTGTTCAATCCCTGGTACCAAAAAAACAAAAACAAAAAGGAACGAAGGCTTGCTGTCACTGTGGTTATAGCCACTGAGACCCGCGCTGGACCCAGGGCACAAAGTCATGTGACTTTGAGTCATCGCGGCCGAGGTGGCCACAGAAAGCTGACGCACGGGCCTCCCCAGTGTGCCTCCGGCTCCACTCTGACCGTGTCTCCCGCACTCTCATGGCACAGTCATTGAACTCCTGTCAGAGCCTGGCAGCACTGGAATTCGTTCTCCTGCCTGAAGGTCCAGGTCCCTGCCAGGTCACAGGTAGCAAGGTGAGCAGATCAGTCCCTAGAGGGGAGCATGTGCATCGTGGCCGAGGCTCCCTGGCACAATGCCTCTACGGGCCAGTCTGGACCCCGGGCACCTGGACAGCCAGCCAACCAGCAGCCAGCTGCAGGTGGAAGATTGGCACCGGCCAGCTCAGGCGAGGCCCCAGACGTTGGCTAGGCAGGGGGATGTGATCCCAGAGATTACAGGTGACCTTCAGGAAGCTTGAGCAGAACAGTAATGCAGCCCAGAAAGAGAGAAGTGCTTTAGAGGGGCAGATACTAACTTTGCTGTGGAGCTGGAACGTCCCAAGAACTGAGAGGGGCACTGTGCGTTCGCCATTTCATTTGACCTTTGCAACAAACCCAGGGAAAGGGTTTTTTTGTTGTTGCTCTGTTTTGTTTCCTCTTATGATTGCAGACAAAACTAAAGGATACCAGAGCTCAAAGAAGTTAGTCATCAGGAGTAAGCCGTAGAAGAGGGCTGTGTAACTGTGTCTGTAAGGCCTCGCTGCTCCGCCTGGATTTAATGTGATACATCCAGTGAGGAGAGACGGGGCAGGGAGGCCAGCCTGGAGCGGCACCCGGGCCTGGGCAGGATCTGAAGAGCATCACCTTGGAGAAGTGGGAAAGAGAGCAGTTGGAGCCCAGGGGCTGGTGGTGCCATTGGCTGCTGCAAGGAGGGAGGCTGAGGAGGGAGGCAGAGCAAGGAGGCTGCCCCTGAGAGCGGCGCAGCAGAGCGGGAGGACGTCACGTCCACAGGAACACAAGGCTGCTGTGCTCCTAGACCAAAGTGCTTCTCTTGTTTCCCGAACAGTTTAAAGGGGAAGGAAGTCCCGGCATCCTCCTGTTCCTTTACAGCCTGATCTTGTCCCGGACGTTTGAGAGGTAAACCCCACCCTGCTTGTAGGTATCTCTCGTGCGGGAGCAGGGCCAGCCAATGCACCCTTGGGTTGGAAAGCTTTCCCTTCCCACGAGCACCCTGGTTTCCTAGGGCTCACTCTTCCATCCACATGTCCTTTCCGGAGGCTGGTTTAGCCGTGTGCATGGGTCCCCAGTCAAGTAAACGGATTTTATTATTTAGATCCACAGTAAAATGTGCCCTCAGATATCCACTCCATCTCTGTGGCACGCGGAGCCCTGTTCTTGGCACTGTGGGAGGTGCAGGTAAGACGCAGCCCTGACCTCCTGCAGGCTCCTGTCTGGGAAGGGCAAAAGCTGTGCTTGAAGAGGCTGGCAGCTCCATGGGGCTGAGGAGGAAGTGTGGAGACAGTGGGCCGTGGTGGGTTCCAGAGGAGGAAGGGCCCAGGGGCCGTGTGGTCAGAGAAGCAGTCCCAAAGCCCACTTCCTCCCGGCTCGGAAAGCAAGGCAAAGCTTTCTGGATCAGAGAGGCGAGAGGGGCCCCCAGAGGGGCGATCATAAGCCCTGCAGGGTATTCTTAAAACTTGTCTTTTACTTTCCACTGTCTCATTTTTGCTCTTATTTGCTTAACAATTTTATTTAAATTAACATACATTTAAATATTAACCTGTTCCTAAACATTAACATTCTATCCACGAATATTTGCCTAGACTAATAAATAAAAGATAAAGTATCAAAATAAATGCATCAATATTAAATTTTTTAAGTGCTCATATCTGTGACATCTACAATCATGCCACATTGAAGAAACCCTGCCCAGAGTTGTATCTGGTGCACCAAGACGCTAGCCAGTCGTAACCCAAGTCTTTAGGTCCATTCACAGTTGGGCATGACCTCCAGTTCCAGGAATAGATTCGCTCAAGAACATATATACACCTGTATTAGTACCCGGTGGCTCCCGTGGGTGACAGCAGAGCCACATTGTACCTGAGCCTTCTACACTCAAGGGCAGGCCCCCAGCCCCTGACCCCTGCCCTTTTACAGCCAGAAATGGGCTCACCAGCCACTCTGGTGTTTTCCACTGGGACGTGTGTCTAGTCTGCCTTGGGCCAGCACTCTCTGGCATGGTTGCATGTCACCACCTGGAGCCAAGCGTCCCTGTCACACAGCACACACAGCTTTGCTAATGAGCCCAGCGTCCGCCCAGAGCGACACAGGGGTTCTAGAGCACGAGACGTCTGTATCTGTTCCCTTCACTCTGCCACTGACCACACGCCCCACCTGTGCCCACGGCTCCCCACCTACAGCCACCACGGCAGCCCCTGGAAGACGTGGGAAAGTACCAGGCACACAGGAGGGGCAGTGACCAGGGCCCCATCACGGCCGCTCATCCAGGGCCGCCGTCAGCTCTGGCCAGATGCTGATGGCTTCTCCCCTCCTGCAGGCTCCAGAAGGACCTGGACGCAACCACCTCTCATCTGTTACAGCCCAGCGCTGGAGGCTTCCTGTGCAGCCAGGTGCGTGGGTAGACTGCCCTCCTGCTGCAGAATGTGACATGGGTGTGTTCTCCAAGTAATCACATTACCTTCAGAAGGCCAAGAAGACAGCTGCCGTCCAGTTGCTGTGACAATCCTCCCTAGTTACCTCGAAAGCCCCAGGTCCTCGTGGTTCTAGAAACATTAGAAAGTCCTATCTTAATAGGACTCACCAGGAATCCCTAACATCAGAAAGGAAAGTGCTATAAAAACAGTTTAGCCCAGGGCTTCTTAAAATCACGATGGAAACCAGAGTTTAAAAGAAATGTAAAGGGAGGCGGGTGGTAAGTTCAGAGGGGGTTCCAAGTGAGAGGGAGGAAGTGGAGGCAGCGCACTGTGGTCTTAACTCCACCAAACGATGGAGACCTGTTTATCTAGAATCATGGTCACATGATTTCATTCATTAAAAACGCTCATTTTTAATAATTTTTAGAACTAAAAAATTTAATCCCTATTACGTTGCTGCCTAAAATGTAAGTATTTGTAAACTATGCCACCAGGCTGTTCTGAACATGATTCTAACTGGAAGAGCAAGTCCCAGCGTCTTCAACGGCTACGAGAAAGGGGAGGCTCAGGAGCTGCTGCACGGAGTCCTGGCCCGCAGTGACGTTGGCTATCTGCAGTGGGGTAAGGACGCCTCCCAGGATGACAGACTGTCACAGGTGAGTGCGCAGGATTCTCAGTACCCAACCAGCAACGGCACGGGTGTTTGAGGTCTCTGTGTTAAGGCAACGCAACTCCGAGCCTCCCTCCCTTGACCGCCTTGCTGCATACTTCTGACCCGACGCACACATTCAGGGGCTGCACGGGGCCCTCCAGGTCTCTGCTGTGGACAGACTGTACTCAGTCTCCACAGTGGAAATGGAACTACGCAGGCCTACATTGGATACATAATCTATGTAAAGTGTTTTATGTTACGCATTTTAATGTACATAGAGTATAGGCAAGATAAGTGGTAAGTGTAGACCTTTTTTGAAACAATGTTTGAAGTGTGCAGATAAAAGGACAGCTCCCTTTTGTCCCCAGGCAGCTACAGATCCCTTCTCAGAGATAAACACTGCCAGCTGAAGGCATTCTCCCAATCCTTTACTTATGCAAATAAACGCATATGCTCTATATGTCGCTGAATGAGTTCTTAAAGAACACTGGGAAAAAAGGGACCCCACTTATGAAGCTCCTGTCAAAACTGTCTCTAGCGCGGGGATTCGCAGCCTCTGACAACCAGGAAGTCCAATGCGCTGCTGAAAGGCGCAGCCGGGGCTGAGCAAGATGTCCTTCTGCAGAGCCACCAGAGGGGGAGAGGAGGTGGCATCCTCACCCTCCGCCCCTGTCACAGCTACTGCCGGACACTTCCACTACCGGGTTCATCCAAACCTGGTGGCAAGGCCTCCTCTGGGTGGCCTTGGGCAGCAGGTGAGACTCAGGGCAATGCTGCCCCTCCCCCCGGCCATCCTGTCCCCTGGTCAGCACCTGCCTGCCCTTCGGCTCCCAGGCTTCCGACGGCATCTTCGCTTTCATTACCTCACCCCTCCTGCCTCCACTGAAGTGTCCAGCTACCTTGTCCTCCACAAAATCAGCACCTGGTCATGTGCCCAGAGGCATCAAGAAAACAGTGTCCGACTCTGACAGAATTGGCACGTTTTGGGTCCAAGTGTGCTTTAAGTTTCCTTATGGCTCCTTGAGTGTGTGGCCTGGGTCCATGGTGCGAAGAATGAGAAGTGGTAAGGAGCTACTCCAGTGCCACCACCAAGCGCCTTCAAAGCTGCATCCTCTCTCCCCTAGGGACACTTCCTATTCCACGCAGGGCCACTTTGCACACGGGACATGGACATCTTCGCATCACCGTGAGCATCTGGCTTCCTTGTGTCTAACACACTCGAGCCCCACGTCTCCTGTGCGGCTGACTCAGAGCACGACCTGGGCAGAGAATGGGCTCATTATTGTGTGAAGTCCCAAGTCACTGTTGCCAGACCATTTTGGAATTTATCTGAAAATTTCATAAATACAATGAGAGGAAAGCTCAGCCAGAAACAGGGGATTTCTAGATTCCATTTCACATATTTTCCTTTTCTTTGAACCCTCTCTGGTCTCATGGTGTCCTGTATCTCCCGAGCCCAGTAATGGGCCAAGATCTGGTTTGGAGAAAAACGGAGGGATATGCTGGCCTGCGTTCGAGGAGTGGGGCACAAAGGACGATGACGATCTGAGCGTTCTGTCCACTGTCACCAAGCTTTCAAAACCCTCTTGAAGAGTTCTCGAGTTTTGTCATGTCTTTACAGCACCTCTGCTGTCATTTGCTTGATGTTTTTTCTTCCAGTCAACTCACTTTTAGAATTTGGGTCTAACCTTTTCTGCAGCTGTGTGATAAACCACATGCTTGATGTGCTTTCCCCCCAATATTTATTTAAATAAATCGACACATATTTTAGGCAGGAGGATCACAAGTTTGAGGCCAGTCTGGGCAACTTAGTGAGACCCTGTCTCAAAATAAAAAAATAAAAAACACGTGGGTCAGTGGTGCAGCAGCCCTGGACTCAGTCCCCAGAACTATAAAGAAATAAACACATACATAAACAAGTCAGTTCGCTCCGTGTGCTACCAGCCATGCCACATGCCACCAACGGGCACATGTGCCACATACGGAACCTGGTGTAAAGGTGACAAAGTTCCCACAGGTGTGGAAGATGACCCTGGCTTGGACTTCGGCAGACTCGACTGCAGAGTGTGCCTTGGACCAGCGCTCACCCTCTCCATCTGCACACACCTGACATGCAACCAGCAGACCATCAGGAGCAAGCGCAGTCACGGATGTTGAAGCCGCTGGAAAGCCAGGACGTCCTTCACTCGCCAGGATTCGTGATAGGTGACGGCAAGGGATAGCGTGGTAGTCAGGACGCTCGGCCTCTCCTGACTGGGAGCACTGTGTGCAGAAACAGACGGGCCATCCCGGGCCATGCACGAACGCACACTGGCCACCGTACAGGGATGCAGGCAACAAGTGCCACAGGGCACAGATGTCGACCTGGCTGCACGCTGGACTGCCCAGAAGACCTTGAGAAACTGCCAACACCTGGGGCACCCCCAAACTGTCAGGGTCACGAGTGTGGGATCGTGCCTCCACCCGGAGCCCCGCATTATCAGTGACTTCTAAACAAGGACCCCTACATTTTTATTTTGCACTAGGACTCACCACGTTTTTTAATGTTTTTTAGTTGTAGATGGGCACAAATATCTTTATTTATTTTTATGTGGTGTGAGGATCGAACCCAGTGCCTCATGCATGCTAGGCAGGCACTGTACCACTGGGCCACAACCCCAGCCCAGTACCCACCAAGTTTGTAGTCAGTTCCGCCCAAAGACAGTTTCTTTGGGTCTGGGGAACACCTAGACACAGGTGATCCTGATGTGTGCCAGGGTTAGAAACCTGTTCCTAAGTGGGACTTCTTGACCCCAGTGCTGTGACCCCTGCACTGCGGGTTCCTGCAGTGAGGGTGCCATTCTGTGCCCGGGACTGTCAGCAGCACCCTGGCCTCCGCCCTCTAGGAATAGTCACCTCGAGGTCACAACCAGGATGGGTCACAATACACCAAGGTCACAACCAGAAATGTCTCCAGGCCCTAGGGGTCGAAATTGCCCCTGGTTGAGAATCACTACTCTGGAAAGGGCAAGGCCGAGCCAATTTTATCCAGGGTGTGAAGAATCGGGAAGCCAGCATCTCACCTGAACTCGCAGTCAGCATGGGAAAGGCTGCCAGCTTGTTGCTCTTTTTAACATTGACAAAGCCTTGGGAACAGTTTCAGACCTTATCTTAAGTGAAAATTGAACAGGTGTTTGCAAAATGGCTACTAAGTTGCTCTGAAAAGAGGAAGAGAGGACTCAGTCAGAGAGTCAGCAGTGCTCAGGGATCCAGCATGGTTTTCTTTCCACGTATTTCTTTCTACACAAGTCGGCTAGACCAATAGGGCTGCTGAAATTTTGCTCTAGAGAAAATTACCTGCAGTCTAAAATACCCTCTAATAATAAAGAATAAGCTTGCCAGGACCTTAAAGTCACAGCACAAGGTCAAAAAGCTTTCCTGCCAGGAAGAGAGCAGGATGTAGCAGACTATGGGTCCCTGGGAGGTTCACCATGTTGTGTCTGTGTGCACATGGAGTCTGGCTTCAGGAACACTGTACCGAGGAACAACCACAGGCTGGTGGTTTGCTGTCTTACTCCTGAAACACACAAATATGTTAAGCACATACACATAAGTTGATTTCACCTGCAAGCACTTTTTTATTCTTTACATCTCAGTTCGTTGTTTAGGATAAAACCGATTCCTAACTCATATGTAATATATATATATTTTGGTACCAGGTATTGAACTCAGGGGCACTTGACCACTGAGCCACATCCCCAGCCCTCTTTTGTGTTTTATGTAGAGACAGGGTCTCACTGAGTTGCTTAGTGCCTTGCCGTTGCTGAGGCTGGCTTTGAACTCGCGATTCAAAGTGCTGGGATTACAGGCATGCGCCACCACGCCCAGCTTCATATGCAGTATTGAAATAACTCCCCACATACGCACGTGTGTTTTCTCAGCCTCGCTGACACGTGGCAATTAAAAGAAGTGTACACAAAGGTTTTTATTCATGGAGGGAACAGTCACCGGCATGGAGCACCTGCTGTGTTCCGGGCTCCCTAGGAGTCATTTGCAATGCCATCTGATTTCCTTTAATCCTGACTTCCCCTCAGTCACTGTTGCTTTCAGTCCCATCTACTGCTTGGTCATTCACGTTAGAAATGAGGAAGACCAAACAGCACAACGTGTAGGAAGCGGCCCAAGCTCACCAGCTGGGTATGTGTTACGGTCAAAACCGTATTAGTTCTACCTTCGTTCTTAGAATTATATTCTGTCATCAGCACTTTTATAACCCATTGTAAGTACAGATCTGTATTATATAGTCTGCAGCATGTCACACATGCACTGATGTGGCTCTCACACTTAGACACTGGCACATCACGACTAGGTTTTAGAATGCATGATAGTGGCGCTCAACAAGCAGGGACTTTATCATTGACTTCTAGGCTGAAGTGTTTGTGAGTTTGCCATGATCGTGAACTTCAGGTGTCTGGGGCACATGCTCTGCCTCCTGTCAACTCCAGTTTGATGGCTCACACCTGTCAGGAGTGTGGAACTTCTCAACCTTAGGACAAGCTCAGTGGCACTCAGAGATCAGCTAACCAGGAGACCACATTGGACCCAGAACTCTGACACTGTAAGATATCCTAGCGTTGACCCGAGACACCTTGCACAGCAGGAGTCTACCAGGGGAAGACCAGAAGACCTCACACAGCTGGATAGAAGACCCTTCCTAGAGACAGCGCTTCCTTCCCCTGAGGCACAGTGACTCCACCCAGCACCCATGATATGCACCTGAGCACATAGGAGCTTTGTGGGTATGTAGTGGCTCCTGTGCAGGGTAGGTGGGCTAAATCTGAGTGTTATATGTATGGACTGTACTGATAATAAAACCTAACAAAAGAAAAGTGCTCTCTGTCAGCCAGGCCATGCTGTCCAGGGCCTCTCCTGCCCCCGCCTCTCTTTCCCAACTCCATCTCCTCTTATTCTGCAGTCAAATTGCAGAGACTACAAAAACACAAGTCTTTCAACCCAATGTCACAGCCCAGTGGGTGACATTTAAAAAAAAAAAGATGGAGCTCTCATTAGTTGACATGGCAAGCCCCCCAGAGCCCACCAGACTGACAGTTCCTGCAGGATGTGGCCAGCTCCCTGCAAGACAAGGCACTGTTCTGAAGCCTCCTGTTACTTTTCTATTCGAAGGTACAGGTTTGATTGTGAGATTCCAATACCTAAGTGAGAACATAAAGCAGTTTGAGTCTAACACCATCTGGAAAGCCTTGGGAGGCTCACATTATCCTCACACCTGCCGCTGAGAATGGAAATCAACTCTGAGTTTTGGAAGGGACTGAAACCATTTCGGTCTGGCCAGAATTACTCCCACAGCCTCCTGATAGCTCATGCCACCAACCCAGTGGCGCCCTTTTCCCTCTTCACACTGTCCCTTTAGAGAGTCTGGTAGGAAGAAATCCGACCTTAAAACCAGCAGCTGAAGCTCCGCTTGCTGCCCTCTGCTCTGAGTCACGGAGGCTGCATCCTGCAAGCACCATCCCATTTGTCTTTACAACATACCTGCAAACTCAGTGGGGGGCGTGACATGGACTCTATAGTCCAGGTGGCGGAGATGAGAGCCAGGCCGTTAACAGTTCTGCTCAGGAGTCGTCACCGGGACGGGAAGCACAACTCTGCAGCCCTTCTCCCTCCCGATTGCCAGCCTGGGGCCTCGGGACTTGCGCTAGGGAGCTCGTTATGCAAAAACACATGCTAAGCACCATCGTTCTAGATGGACTCAGTTCTTGCCCTCTCCGTGTGAAATCTGTCCACCCTTCTTCCTGTCCTTACAATGGCACTTTGGTCTGAAGGATGCGGGGCATGTGGAGCTTGACCGCTGTGTGCAGATCTGCAGCCGCGGGCTGATGCCAGGGCGAGTGAGCCTGAGGAGAGAGGTGTCTTATCTATAGCACCTCTGCGCGGCTGCTTAATTTCCTTTTCACCATGGCAACATGCACAAATCCAGAACTGGTGGAATCTCACCAATTAAACATACTTGGATCCTGCTTTGGGAGTAGCTAGTAAACCGTGTCTATCCAGCAATACAAATGCTTAAAATGGAAAATTCCAGGCCAACTGCTTATGTGAGGGGCCAGGAGAAGTGGGGGTGTGATGTCTGACTGGATTCGGGCAGAAGGTTCTGTTGGGTTTCTGCAGGCCTCGCTTAAACCAGGTGTGTTCTCCCCTCCTGGAGTTCACAGCCCAGGTGCCATGACAGTCCCGGATAACATTTCCTCTCCACCACATCTCCCCGGGCTGCCAGCGGAGCTCCACCTGCTCAGTGTGACAGCTGGTCACTGTGGGGGCGCTAGAGGTGGTTGTATCTGGACTACTTCATTTTCCTCCTCCTTGAACAATACCTTGGGTCACTTTGACTTTAAGAAAGAAAACTGCTGCATGGAGTGACGATGCGTGGGTGTGGACGCCGGGCAGAGGGTGCCCGGGCAGAGGGTGCCCGTGGAAGTTGGCTTCCTTTACAAATAGTCCATGAAATGACACTTCATGAGTGCCTGTTCTGTTCATCCATCCAGGCATGACTTACAGGGCTCTCACTGATCTGAAACCAGAGCAGAATACCCACCCGAGGTTCCAACGGAATGGCAGTTGATGGCAAGCAGCCCTCCATCTCCTGGTTGATGCCCGTCTCCCAGTCTTAGCAATTCCATGTCCTTCGTCTCAGGATTTGATGATACATGATCTTAATGCAGAGCGAGTGGTGAGAACACCTAAGGTTGCTTCTTGTATTACTAAGGATAACTTTCAAGTGAGCTGGAACTTGAGGCTGGACGTGTGGCCTTAGACACCAGGGGCAGCTTCAGTGGCACATGCTGCTGCATTCCAACCCGCCCCACGCCCACGCTCACCCCCACTGGATATGCGGGTATGTGAGATGCTCAGTCATCCTCAGCCCAGAGGAGGAGAGGAGCACCCACCACCAGCACGTCCTGACTGAGGTGCTGGTTTCAAAACCACCAACTAAAGCTGAGGTCATTTCTTTAAAACACGGTAATAGAATCTTTCTCCCGTAGCTAAAAGCAAAATGCTTACCAACAAAAGCAGCTCTGATTCATCCACTCACCCACAACTAAAGAACGTGAACAGAAGGAAATGAAGAGATTTGAACAGAACTATTGAGAAATCAAAATGTCGAGTTATTAGCCTTTAATACTTGGGTTTACAGAGCATGTGATAATTTTCCAAAGCTGTATTTTCTATAAAATAGCATTTGTTCCTGAACAAACGGTAAACTCTGAGGACTGAGAAGAAATGAAACAAAATGGCAATGTTGGGTCCCCCCGTTGCAGAACAGAACCAAGCTAAAGGGGGAGGAGGGAGGCCCTGGACCTCCTGGGCATCGCGTGGAAGTCCCGGGGTTTTCCATAGTTCATTGTCTCTCAAAGTAGAAACCAAATTGTCTTTAACATTTAAAAACTTGTTTTTATGAATTCTGAAAGGAAATATTTTTAAAAATAGGTGTTTCCCTGAGTCTTTAAACAAAATGATAGCTATTATTTATAGAAATACACTATAACATCCTGGTACCTCCAGGGGCCACTGAAATACACAGGTCCACTGCTCCCGGCCCTGGCCCTCCAGAGTGCTGGTGTGCGAATCTAATCACAAGCCTGGGAATTCAGGAATTGACAGTTGCCTGGAAGAAACAGAAAACACACTGGTTAAAATAGTGACCCTGGTGTTACGTGCAGTATTGACCAGAACGTGGCCCTCAGAACCCACCTCCCAGCTGACCTACACTGAGCCTAGGCGGGTGCACGTGGCCTGAGGTCCCCACTGCCCAGCTTCCTCCTACCTTCTCCATGTCTTTCTTCTGCCGCTGAAATGGTTATCCAGACGTCTGGCCACCTGCTGAACCAAACGCTGTCCTATCTTGGGAAGGGGATCAAAGTGACAAAGTCAGAGGTCGAGTTCTCCCATCCCACGCCCCACTCACGTTTCATTTTATTCTTTACCTCATCTTAAACCCAAATTGAGAACCCTCCACCCGCTCCATGAGACCACCACAGATATCTTGAAAATATAATCCGTTAGAGAGAAACCGCAGCACCCTTGCCCCACGCTGTCCAGAAATGCAGACTCCTGCCCGTGAGGCCTCGGGCTGGCCTTCACCACGCACGGCCCAGCCTGGCCTGCACACACGCCAGAGTCCGCGGGCTGCTCTTTGACCGCGGCGGTGCCCCTGCCTGGCTGGGTGTGGTGAGACCTCCGTGTTCCTCTGCTTGCCCTCCAGGTGGGCAGCATGCTGAAGACCCCCCGATTTCCCGTCTGGCTGTGTAACATCCGTGGAAACAGCAGCGTCCTGTTTTGCACAAACAGGCAGCTCTTATTGGACTGGAAAATGGAGCGCGTCTTTGATCTGTACCTGTACAGCGGTCAGCCCTCGCAGAAGAGGCCCGCGCGACTCACAGTAGGTGAGTAGGTGAGACTCAGGACTGCGGGCCTCGCTGGGCTCAGTGACACCTGTGTGGTACTCATGCTGGCTCCATGGGAACACGCCCGGGCTCGGTTTCTGAAAGGAAGCCCAGGCATAAATCCCGTGGGCCTGAACCCAGCGCTGGGGCGTGGGCATTCTAAACCCACTGGGAAAGGAAGGGGGCGCGGTAGAAAAAACACAGAAACCACCAACTTAGGTAGGAGAAAACACAAAGGGCAAGGAGGCAAATGTCCAAAAAAGGCTTCCCAAGACTTCTGATCTTGGAGGTGTGTAATGCCTGAGGGGGACACACTGGAGGGAGGGGAAAGGAAGAAGAAAGTGGGGAGGGGACTTCCATGGGCCAATTCTACGTCACAGCCAGACACAGGTGTCACCCACCAACAAGACCAGCCAACCGGGGGTGGCATTTCTGTTCAAATTAGCTCGGGAGCCGTGTCAGAGGGCCTACTATGCGCCAGACTCTGGCTGGCCACCAGGAGGTCCACGGAGGGAAGGCCCGGTCCAGCAAAGCCCCAAGAGGTCCTCCTCTCTGCTCTCGCCTGTATGCCGTGGCCCCTCGGGCACGATACCACAGCAGGCAGGCTGGGGTTTGTGCCTGGAGCCTCGGCTCTGCCCTGGAGCCTCGGCTCTGCCCTGGAGCCTGGCCACGTCACCCCTGCCTCAGGCACCACAGGCCTGGCATCGCGTCACTTTCCATGACTGTCACTGTGTTTGGAAAAGTCACGGAGTGACCATCTTGTCTGTGCAGCTTCCAGTTCTTTTTCTTTAATTGTGAAAAACACATACTAGCCCATTTAATTTAGTGTGACATTGACAAGATGTTCCTTAAAATACATTGCCGTTTCTAATTTAACTCTCTTCTTTGAGGAAGCCGCAGGGTCTTTATTAGCTCGCAGGCAGCCCACACGGCCTGTTCTGGGCCCTGTGTTGAAAGCCCCACACACATTCACCCATGCAGTTCCCAGGAGTCCCGCGAGGTGGGTGTGCATCTCCCTCCACTTGCCCAGCTCCAAGATCACGGCCCCCCAAGCCACCTCCTGCCCAGCCGCCCTGTTCTCCTGTCCTGCTTCCCCAGGAAGGGTGTGCATGGGTGTCAGGGTAGAGGCTGGTGCTCCCTCCCCCAGATACACACTCCCATCACTGGGAAAGGGACGGACGTGAAGACGGATGCAGACCTGGAAGACGGTTTTCTCCCCTGGAGATGGCAATCCGAACCAAGTGGAGAGAGGCCACCATCAGCTGGAATGGGACTGGTCCCTTTTTCTAAAGAGAAAACCAGGCTGTGCAAGGAAGTCTGAGTCTCTGAACTGGTGGGGTACAGAAGCCTGGAGTGGGGGCGGGCGACTTCCATATTCCCGTCATGAGCCCCGTCGGAAAATGCCACTAGTGGTAAGCAGCCTTTTGGGGTTTTCTCCCCGCTGCCTCTGCAGTAGCTATCAGCCTCGAAGAGAAACATGGATCTTACGCCAGGGTCGGCCTGGCGGGCCTTCGGCAGTCCTTAACCTCACTCCTTTATTTCACACAAAAGACAAGACGAAGCCTCTCCTCTGCACGCTAGCTCCGAGTTCCTCTCCTCCTGGTCTGGGTCTCCACAGGGAGGATGGTCGCAGGCAGCCAGCTTCCATTTGGGGATGACGTCATTGGCAGTATATCCTCCCCTTTCAGTCATGGCAAGAACTCAAGCCTTCTCAGAGCCGGCCTGGCACGGGCATGGTCCCCTCCAAGGACACACTCTGCCTGCCCACATGAGTGAGTCCTTGTCATTCAATGGTAAATGGGATCTTGGGCTGGAAGGA
>CM053409.1:1028100-1070472 GCA_028644305.1 Xerus rutilus | reverse complement strand
GGGGGGAGTCTGCAGGGACACAGGCCTTAAGTCGGGGGGAGTCTGCAGGGACACAGGCCTTAAGTCGGGGGGAGTCTGCAGGGACACAGACCTTCCGTCTCTGCATTGCCGTGTTCTCTCTAGTGCTGTATTTGTTTCTTTTTCATAAAATAGATATAAATAATATCAATAAACATAAAGTGAGACTAAGTCATTCTGTATAAAATAAGATCCTGGATAAAAATAAAATCTCTTATGCCCGTGTTTAAAGAGGAAAACAGTTCTTTCAAGCGTGTGGTCTCCCTGTTCTGTTAAATGCCTACCTATTTTTTGAAGAGATAGAGTCAACACATACTCTTCCTAAAAGACGTCCATGGGAACCATCTAGACCTGTCTGGCCTGCCAAGTCACAGACTTAAAGCTTTGAGTTTGGAAACCAAAGGTCAGTTCCAAGGCATGACTTTTCTGCACTCAATGTCCACATTAATTATTAAGTGCATTTTCATTTGGCTCCAGAACAAAGTTTAACTTAAGGAACACACAGAAAATGAAACTTCAAGGTGAGTAATAAATTATGTCAAAAGAGGAAGCCAATTTGGCTTGGATTGCTGATTACAGTGTCTTTATCATTAGTGTGTTCATCTGGGATTTTAGCACATCAGATAAACGAGTGAGTCCCCACAGACCTTGGTCTTATTTGGCCTTAGACTTAGCCCTGTTGTGCTTTTGCTGAAGTGCTGGCCTGTTTGGGTGTTATGAACACTGGTTGTTTCTTACTCAGCGTCCCTTTTGGAGTTGACAGCTGGAAAGCTTGGAGCCACATTACGAATCACATGAAGTGCACCAGTGAGAAGCACTTAACTCTAAGAGATCTCACAGGAGTCCCAGACAATGAGGACATTCCTCTCCACAAGACTTCCTAGCTAGGAGGCCCATGACCCTTAGATCAACTGTAGTTCATCCCCTGGGACTGGGCTCAGGACGGCGGACATAGAAGGAAGCCAGGGTTCTGCAGAGGACAGAGGACGGCTGTGGGTAGTGGCCAGCAGGTCCCAGGCACAGCACAGACCCTAAAAAAAGGCGTTTGTAAGTGGCCTCATTCCTGTTTCTTTATTCTGTGCCTGCCCTTATTTCCCTTTGAATTTTTAATTTGTTCATAATTTATGCTAGTTTGCCATATTTTTTATGTTGTTGGAACCTCTGTTAAATTATTCCTGGAACAAGTCTATAAATAAGTAAAATAAAGCAGGAAAGATTAAGTACCTATGTTTTACATGTAAAGATATAGTAATTATGATATGTAAGGGAATTCGTCACTTTGTGTGTCAATGTGGGTGAGATGAGTTTTTCTCTTATAAACGGCACCCAGCAATACTTGCTTTTTTTGAGGTGGAGATATATTACTTAGAATTAGCTAGAAATTTCCTGAGGCTATGAGTTCACCTTTGAACTTCTGTGTTTTGAGAAAAATGACTCAAATTGTCCTTTTACCTTCTCAGACATAAAGCAGGAGAAAATTATTTGCTTGAAGATGGAGATGTTAATTTTTCTGAAGAGTGACCTAAACCAATTGTGTCTTTAATGGAGCTTGGAGGAGAGGGCAAATATTTTTCTTCTGTAAATACCCACATGGACTGGTGTGTCCCTGCCCCGAAATTTTTGCTTGTTCTTGCAGGAACAGCATGGGCCATTTTTCCAAGTACATGCTCACGTTGTCCCAGACCAGGCAGGACCAAGACAGGGACAACAGACCAGAGGTCCCCTGCACCTCACCCTGCAGAAATAACAGAGAAGCTGGGGAGGCTGGTGTCACACTGTTCAGATCCGTGCGACCTTCGGCCGCACTGGGACCTTGATTCACCTGCAGGTGGGCAGCATACTATGGACACATCCGTGAAACGTCGCCATTGCCTTCAGGCCTTAGAGACGAACCATTGGCTCGTTCCGCCCAGGTGGCTTAGTTCCCTGCACCAGGCACTGGGGGTGCTGAAAACAGGGGAGCCAATCAGACATCCCTCCTCCTTCTCCGGGACTTGGGCTCTTCGGAGGAGATGGCACTAACCCACTTTAGTGAATACACACTTGGAAACCGCGGTGAGTGTTCAGGGACTCTAATGTGTCCGTCTCACAGTTCAGGACAGAGAGCCAGGAAAGGCGTCTCCCAGGAGGAGACAGTGAAGCTGGATGTGGAGGCCGGAGAGGCACCTGGGGGAGCAGACGGGGGCGAGCAGGTGCGGAGCCTCGGGTGAATGCGCTAGAGCAGCCGCTGGGCTGGAGTGCAGAGAGCGAGGCAAGCCGTTGAGCAGCAGCCGGAGGCCTCTGGACCACAGGGCTGAGGATCCTGGGAAGATTCTAAGGCCCGCTAGGATGTGCACTTCGAAAGGTGCCTCAGTGTGGAACACAGATTAGCAAGAGCCCAGAGCAGATGCAGAGACCTGCTGGGCAGCTGTCCCAGCAGTGGGGACGATGGCCAGAGCAGAGTGCTGGTGACTCAAGTGGACGGAAGCAGGCCTCGGGAACACCTGTCAGTGACGGCAGAGAGCGCTGGGACGACCACACAGTGCGGGAGAGGAGGGTGCAGGACAGGGAGGATGTCCAGGCTCCGGTTTGGGAGCCCTGGCAGGTTCCACCTTCCTGTGTCTGGGCACAGCAAGGGAACCACAGGTTCAGAGGGGAGGAAACACCAGGTTCAAGTGGTTCCCTGCAACAGGGAGTGTAGAGGTAGCTGAGATGAGAAATCAGGAGAGTTTGGAGCAGATCAACACACTTGGAGGCACAGATAGCAGGTCACATGATGGCCTGGGACAGAGTCACATGCAGAGAAGATGCAGCAGGCAGAGAGCCACCCTGACCCTGACCAGCAGATTCCACTGTCAGTCAAGTCCATGCGCCTGACAAGGAGGCCGGGAGGAGAAGCAGGAGGAAACCAGACCTGAGCTGTGACTGGAATCTAGGGCAGGCGATCCGGCCCTGCTGGGGGAGGAGGCAGGCCCGGGAGAGGGGAAAGCTCTCCCCAGCCCCGCCCCATCAGAGCTGGGGCCTGGCACAGGGTCTGGACCAACACGGGGACCCAGCCAGGCGGCAGAGAGCTGCCGGGAACCCAAACACGACTAGGGGAAGGTAAAGTCTCGGTCTCCCTGGGTGGTGACAGCATTGTGTTTAAATGAAGATGTTAAACTCAGCCTGCTGTTCTCTGTGCCTTGGGGAAGCAGAGAGGGGTCTGCTTCACACCAGAAGGAACTTCCCAACATCTGGAGAAGCCAGACCTGCAGCAGGAGAGGCCTCCTGAGGAGCCCAGAGCAAAGGAGCAGCCCAAGACCCACGGTGAGGGGCACAGACACAGGAAACCCAATTGGAGCAAGACCTGGCGAAAAAGCCCGGTCCAGGGAAGGCCACCTAGTGGAGGAAGTCAGGAAAATCCACAGCCGGCAGGCAGGCACCCAGGCAGAGCGCCACCCCACCTCAGGGGGACCCGGCAGTGTACAGAAGGAGTATTTTGGCATAAAAACAAAAATTATGGGTGGCCATCAGGAGATATCTAAATAAAAGGTAATTTTAGGCAACAACTCTGCTAAAAAGCAACCAGAGAGGATCACGTTTGAATGAATTCAACCAGTTATTTTCAGAGAACCAGTTTAAGCTTAGACTGGTTTAAGGTTTGAACACATTCAAACCTTTTGAATGTGTTCACATCACATCTCTGTCTGAGAAGGACTTGGGGTGGCTGAGAGCTTGTAAACCTTCTGGAGAACTTTTATTCTCTAGTGGTTAAACCAACGACACCCAAAACAAACAAAACAAAACAAACAAAAACACCCTTTCCACCACTGTCCACACAGCAGAGCTCTGAGAAGGGCTTTATCAACCTCATTGCCAAATACAATTATCCAAGGCCATGTGGGCAATTTAGTCAACCACACACGCGTGCAAATACACACAAAACCCGGAGTGTCTATGAACCTGGTGTAGGGGATACTTACTCTTGGAGACACCTAGAGTTAGTGTCCCTGCGCATGTGGGCAGGACGGCTCTGGTGTTGGCGCCATCCTCCCGCTCCACACCAACCGGGCAGCAGAGGGGTCTGCTCGGCCGCCTCCCCCTTCCAATCCTCTCTCCTTTTAAAAATTCAAGTCTGACTGTGTGACAGTAACTCCTATCACAGTCCCTTCTATGCACTTAGGACATGATCTGCAGCAGCCTGCGGGATTTGGCCCCTGCCCCATCTCATGCCAGACTCACCTGGGGCACTCCCTCTGATCTCGCTCATGCCACCTCTTCAGAAGCAACAGCTGTCTCCACCCACCGTTCCACCCCCAGCACCTGTCTCATCACCTGTCACTCTCCATGATTGGCAGTTATATTCTCATGCATGTGCTCCTGTGCTGGACACCCAGCTACCCCCTCGACCAGCCGTGCTCAAACAAGGCCGTCTCCAGACCCTTTTACATAAACATTATCAAGGATCCCAAAGGGCTTTTGTTTACCTGGGTTAGACCTACTGACCTTTATCCCACTAGAAATCAAAACAAAAACTGGCTAAATAGTTATCTGTTAATTCATTTAAACTAACAATAATAAAACTTAATACACATTAACCTTTAAAGGTATGTATGAGAAACAACTGTATTTTCCAAAGGAAAAAAGTCATGAAAAGAGGCATGATTTTGCATTTCCATAAATGTTGGTTTTGGGGTTTTGGAGTGTGGTGCTAGGGATTGAACCCAGGGCCTTACTCATGCTAGGCAAGTGCTCTGCCCTTGAGCTACATGCCCAGCCCTTTTTAAATCTGATTTTGAGACAGCCTCTTGCTAAGTTGCCCAGGCCAGCTTCAGGTTTTAATCCCCCTGCCTCAACCTCCAGAGCACCTGTGATTACAGGGGAGCGCACTGCACCCTGCTCTGTAAATCCTTCAGCGGGCAGCTTGAAAGGAGACAGGTATGTTCTCATTTCTGCCTCCTCATTCCAACTGTTGTGATATGTTATTTTAGTGGAAAAACATGAAGAAAATTGGCCTCAGATATTTAAGTAAAAGGAGAGAGGAATTCGATGCCTCTGCGGCTCTCCCTTGCTGCTACCAAAACTCTGTAGTTGTGATTTCCTGAGGGTCAGTTTTAACATGGAAACTGAAATCACATGGATCAACTTTTCAAATCTGTCCCATTAAAATCCATGAATGTATGTTGCCCTCTGAATGGATCTTCCCCAGGCATTGTTCATTTGGAAAACATTGCCTCATGCAAGTATGAAGAACATTAAATGTTACAATTTAGTATCAGAAGTCACCTTAGTAACTTTTACCAGGGTCTCATTGGAGAAGTCTTGGAGTATTAGAAAGCTATCATCAGGGATGTCACAGGACAGGCAAATTAGACATACAGGCTTCATTCTAAGAAACAATCCTGGGCTGGAATTTATTCTTATTGCTGTTATCTCTTAATTCTCTCACCCCATGGCACATATTTTTTAGAGAAAAACCTGGTTTTCATGTGACATTTTCTGTGGAATCCCAACATAGAAAGCAGACAGACACACAGCTTATCTGCACACAACAGAGTTGGGGCCCCTGGATCTGTCCCCCTTGTCTCCTTTCCCACCCATGTGACCCACCAACCTGTCCTGGAATCCTGTAGCTCCCTGAAACCCACGGACATGATGCTGCCCTTGCCTGGAGAACTAGTTAGATTTATTTTGGTGGAAGAAACTCAACTCAAACTGGATTTTTTTAAAGACAGGAGAAGTGTTGGTTCTGTTTGACAGGCCCAGGGCAGCCCGGGTATTCAGCACCAGGGGACGAGGCAGTCCCACACTGTCACTGGGACTTGGCCTCTCCTGGTTCTCTGCTGTGCAAAGATCCTTCCTACCAGCAAGGTGTCCACCAGTATGGTTTGGATGTGAGGTGTCCGCCAGAAGCCCATGGGTGAGACAGCACAGGAAAGCCTGGAGGTGTAGTGACCGGGCTGTGAGAGCCTACACCTGACCAGTGTGCCCCATAGGGTCAGCTGGGTGGCAACTGTAGGCAGGGAGGGTGCGGCTGGAGGAGCTGGGTCCTTGCAGGCAGGCATGCCTGTGGGGTCTGTATTTGGCCGTGGTGAGGAGAGCTCTCCCTCTCCCTGCCTCCTGGTGCCACCCCTTCCGCCATGATGTTCTGCCTCACCTGGATCCCAGAGCAATGGAGTCGACTGAGGCCCCTGAAGCCGTGAGCTCCCAAATAAACTTTTCCCCCTCTGAAATTACTCTCGTTAGGTCTTTTGGTCACAGCTGCACAAAAGCTGAGTGAGCACCGGCCCAATCCCAGAGCTTCCTCTTCTCACCTCTTCCGCAGAAAAAGCAACTCCTCCAACTGTACCACAAAAGCACTGGTCACGCTCTTGCCCCTGTGCTGGTCTCCGTGGCCAGGGAGGGACAACATTAGTGTGGTCATTCTCCAGCCCCGTCAGCTCGTGGAGCTGGGGATGGACTTAGCTCTGTCCAAATCGCACTGACTGAGAGCAGAATGGACAATGGACAGTCCACATGCTCTTCAGGAAGGTGACTGAACCCAGGCTTCGGCCTCCATGCCCTGGTTAAACGCTCCGCCTGCCAGCCCACCCCGCCAGACCCCTGGCTCTCACCTCTCCATTCACCACAGGTGCTCCAGTCCCTGTCTTGGTTTCCTGTGCCCAGCTCTTCACAGTACTCACGGATGATGACCCACAGGCGGACTGAGGCAGGCTGCGGGCAAGTGAGGCCCTGTCAGCAGGAGCCAAGACCCGAATCCCAAGCCAGGAGCAGGCTGTGAGTCCCAGGTGGGGTCGAGGGTGTAGACGGAGCCAGGTGAAAGCCATGGAGGTCTGCATTACACACGGAAGTGTGGTGGATGGCACTGCCCCCACTGGCTTATACCCCCACTCACTTTAAAATGGCTCTGTCCTTCCTGTGGACAGCAAGACTGCAGACTAGGCTTAAAATCAGACTTTCCCATTTTCTAAGAAACATACTGCAGAATAAAAAAGGGTACTGCTTACCAGGCATAGCTTGGGGACCACCTGTACTCATCAAAATTTTATACGTGGATACAATTTTAACACTCAACACAACCTAACACTCTGATGCTTGAAAGAGGTGGAGGGTGTGGAGGGTGCACAATCTCAACAGTGAAAACCTTGTGGTGATCAATGAGCAGACTGTAAAAGGCTACTTGTATCTCTTTCAACCGCCTGAGAGAAGGGCATGGCAGTTTCCAGTTGCTCCACATTCTCACCGACATCTGCACCGTTCTGGTGGGTGACTTGTGTCACACTGTGGCTTTGATTTGCGTGTCCCCAGTGACGAATAAAACTGAGCACTGTCCACATGGTTTTGGCCTTTGTGCTCTCTCCTTTGTGAAAGTGCCTGCTCAAATCCCGCGCCCGTTTTCCTGTTGGGTTGTCTTGATTTTGTTGTTGACTTGTAAGATTTTTTTGCTTTTTCTGAGGAGACTATGCGTATTGCAAATATCTTCTTCCACTCTGTGGACTTTTCACTCTGTGAATGTCTTTGGATAAAGGGATGTTTTGATTTGGGTGTGCATTTGTATGAGGACTTTGAAACACGTTTGAGAAAGTGCTAAAGCTGAGCCTGTGCCTACTCTGTGGCCTGGCTCAGTGCGGGCATGGCGGCACTGCTCCCAAGAACCCCAGACCAGAAACAACCAAATGCCACCAACAGTGGAACGGATAAGCAGAAACTACAACTCCATCTAACGGAACAGTACACATCAGTGAGCATGAATGAACGACCGTGGTGTCCCGCAGCATGGACGGACCTCAGAGCACAACGCAGCGGGGAGAAGACACAGGAGGCAGTGCATGCTGTGTGGTCCCATCTATATGTCACTCTAAAAAGGAAAATCCACTGTGCTGATAAAGGTCAGGAGAGTGGTCGCCCTTGTGGTTAGTGACTAGGAAGGACGCAAGGGGGTTGCCGGGTACTGATAAGGTTGCATTTCTGAATGTTGGCTACACAGTTATGTTCACTTTGCAAAAAGTGACTCAAAATTATACATTGAAAATATATACTCTTTCGTATATGTATAATGTAGTTAATACAATGATTTTTCTGAAACAGGGCATTGGAAGGTAGACATCAGGGGTACTGATGGCATTTGTTGAGAAGAGGGCAAGGTAGGTAAGAAGGATCTGAGAGGTCGCAGAGATGAAGTGTACTCCTTTAACCAGCACCAGCTGAAAGCGAAACTGTGTGTCACGGGGCACAGGGAGTGGGGAAAGTTTCACCGCCACCCCCTCTACCCAACACAACCACACAGTTCCCTAAAAAGAAACTGATGTGAGGCCTGTTTCACATCCTAAAATCAAACCCTCCACTTCTTGACCAGTTCCCGTCACCTGTATTTAACTTTCACTTTGCTCAGGGCTGGAACTCCACAGGGGGGATCCCGGCCCTTCCTCCCCAGGACATCCAAGTTCAGGGCACTCTTGCTGTCCTGTCCTCGTTCCTGGGCTAGCCAACCACTAATGGAGCGGGAAATGCTGCAGGGCACACAGGGGTCACCACGCAGCTGCGGCCCAAGAGCCAGTGTGTTCAGGACTCATTAGGCCAGGCAGGAAGACAGGGCCACTCTGATAGAATAGCAGTGGCAGGGGGGTGACCGGCTTGATTGCTGCTCAAAAGCAGGACAGATTCACCAACTGAGCAATTTAAAACCACAGGGAGGAGAGGGATGTGCAAGTGAGCTGGCCAAGGACTCAACTGTCACTGTGCAAAATAAAATCACCCTTCCCGCCAGTGGTTCCCGGGAGTCCCAGAATGTCAGCAGGCTGAACCTGGGAGGTGTGGGGTCACCTCCAGACCGACAGCCCAGTTCAGAATCACATGCTGCACTCCGGAGCCGGAATTTCATGGGTGTTAAGAACCAGAAGGTTGCTAAGTGAGCAGGACCGG
The DNA here is from genome assembly GCA_028644305.1 of Xerus rutilus. Lineage (NCBI taxonomy): Eukaryota > Metazoa > Chordata > Mammalia > Rodentia > Sciuridae > Xerus > Xerus rutilus. Next base: position 1,061,574 of record CM053409.1, on the reverse strand, counting down.
AGCTGCCCCGGCTACCAGCATGTAAAATTAAAAGTGTGCAGAATCTGTTCCATACAGTGAGAATTTCCACTTAAAAAAGAAATGGTACACTGGAAAATCCTCGCTCCTCACAATGACCCAGGTCATTCTGCCTGTGTGCTGAGGGTAAGCCTCAGAGGAAGGATGAAGTTAGACAAGAGCTGAATAGGAACAAGGAAACAAGGCATGCATCAGGATAAATCAAAGATGGTTTCTCCTCTCCCACCCCACAATCAACAGAGAAAACTCCTGACACCAAGCGAGCGGGGATTTCTCCTGCACGGAAGCCCTCGCAGCTGCAGTCACGGGCACAGCTGGGTGCTTCTGCCCCTATTTCCTTCTGGCCATGCAGTCAGATCCTACAGGTGGCGGGCTCACCTTAGATGCCAGTCACAAGCCCAGCCAGCTGTAAGTCGCGCTGCCTACGAGCTGCTTCCCTGGGTTTGGTTCATTGGCTTGAACAGCTCACAGAATCAGGGGAGCACCTACTTCTGTTGACAGGTTTATCACAGAGGATACGATGCAGGATCCAGATGCCAAGTCGCGCGGGGCAAGGGACAGCAGAAGGCACGCTGAGCACAGCTGCTAATGGGCAGGCTGGGGGGCACCAGCCAGGCCGGTCTGCTCCCCTCCTTCTGGGTCCCTCTGCAGCATCCCCTCTCCCAGGGTGCAGGGCAGGACCCTCTGGAATGAGGAGGCTTATGACCTTCTGTCCACTTGGGCCAGAGGCAGTTTTTGTGACCAGCTCCAAGATGGAAAGGCATGGGGGTGGGAGAATGACAGGGTCTGTGATCCACCTGTCTTGGTGAGGGAGTTTTGAGGCAGAAACTGTGCACAAAATTCCAGCTATATCTCACATGGCCACATGAAGCTGGCCCGCCTGTTTGGCTCTCAGCGCTGTAGCCCTGACAGCCGGACCTGCTCAATGGTGGTGCTGGCCTGCAGGCCACGTGGGACTGTCTTGCTTGGCTGTTCTGTTGTGTTCTGGTCTGTGTGTTTCCCCAGCTCCTCCTCCTGGAGAGCGAGCCATCCTCAGAGAGCTCTGGCGGCTTTGTTTTCATGGTCCCCGTCTCCCCGTCACAGGAGGGGCCTCCGGAGTCCTCCCGGCTCCAAGAAACACATCTCCTTGTCCCTTTCATGGTCTCATCCAACAGTTGTTTTCCTGATGAAAGAACAGGGACTACAGCAGAGGTGAGGCTGGAGAGGGCGTGCCAAGCGGCGGATGCAGGAGAGGGCGAGGGAGAGCCACAGGGCACCTGGGGACAGAGGTGGGGCCCACGCTCCCAGCTGAGCTGAGGACACAGCACACTCCTCATAGAAAACCCTGACAGGCTCTCGTTGGGCAGAAGAGCTGTAACGGGTCTGGCTTGTCACTTTATTAGAAAAAACTGTCTCCTCGCTGAGCTTGGGTTTTCTCATTTCTAAGTAACCTACTTCTAAAAACACTAGGAACGCAGCAACAGGTGAAGCGCTTTAGGCGCCTTCGGACAACAGCAAAACTCCAGGGAAAGAAGTGATCGGAACTTTAGATGAAGTTTAATGGTTAAAATGTAGGGGAAAAATAATTTAAATGAAAACAAAAAGCCTGCCTTGAACAAAAAAGTTAGTTAAAATTTGTTATAGGTTTGTAAATGCCGTAAACCGCAGCGCCCTCGAGATGAAGCGCTGAAGCTGCAGTGTCCCCTAGCATTGCCATTCAGGTCCCTGCTCCACCTACTGTCTCCCTCCTCCCCACTCCCAACTCTCCCGTTGTAAAAATTTTGATTACCAAATTACAGAAGCAATTATTTCACACCTGCAAATCCTGACCATGAGTTTGGTGCTTTTAAAGCCTTAAGAAGCACTCTGGCTGTGACCCAGTTCCTCATGAAATAAGAGTTGTGTCACTTGGCAAATAATCACCCGAAATCAAGTCAGCTGTTACGTTGTAACAGGGGTGACTCGCGGGTGCAGCTCAGGATGGAGGAGAGGGCTCACCTGTCAAATGCCAGAAACAAGTCAGCATGGGTGGCCGGGAGGCTCAGACATGTGCGAAGGCCAGTGTCCTCTCGGACTGCGGCTGTCGTCCCCAGGTGTACCTGCACCTGAGCCCCTCCCTCACCCCAGGAGCCTCATATCCCTTCCTTCCAGCACCAGGAAGGGCGGCAGCCTTAGCCATCTGAGCATCAGGTCAAATCTCAAGAGGCCTCTGGCACCGCAGAGGTGGTTAAGACCTACCTAGGAGTCCCACTACTACCCAGGACCCTGGGCTTCCTCCAGGTTGATTGAAATCCCCACTTGAGAAAGAGCCTCTGTGTAGAGGAATACTGTTTCCACAGCCAGAGAGAACAAATCATGAAGATGTACACGACAGTCTTCCAAACCGACTCGCCTCTGCCACTGTGTTTCGTAGCTCATGATCAAAATGGCCTTAGAGTGCATGTAAGTGGGGAAACGGGTCCGCCACGCACTTCCCAGGCATCCGCCCTGGCAGGCTCCTCGAAGACCCTGACAGAGGATTTGGCAGGCTGCTTTGTAGGTAAGGAAATCAGGGAAGGTCAGCAAGTTGCCTGCAGTCCCTCCCTGTCTAGGGAACTCAGAGAGGGGCCTGGACTGGGTGCTGAGCCGGCTGGGTGCTGAGCTGGCGTCCAGCTGGCACTGGGCCTCCCCACTTCCTGTCGCCCTACTGCCCAGCGCTGCTCTATCAGCGGGAGGCCCAGAGCTCTTGGGTGAAGGGAGGCTGGGAGAGGCCAGCCCGCCTTCTCCACAGGCCCTCAGACCAAGGTGCTGACCTTGCCTCTAAATGGCCCAGCCTGAGATCTGAGGAGTGACAGGAAGGCCCCCCCAAACCCAACCACTGTGTGCCGTCTCTCAGAGCCTCAGCTCACCCTCTGGAGTCTCCGCAGGTTGGAGCACCTCTGAAAGACTCCAGGGCTGTTTCATTTCCTCCAGTGAAATCTGGACCTAGCAGGCCAGGCCTAGACCCCTCTCAGGCACTCGCCCCGGACTCTGTCACTGCTGCTCCCTGACGGGAGCTCCACCAGGGCCGGGATCTGGCTTTGTCCATTGATGAATCTCAGCACCTCGTCTCGTGCCTGGCACGCTGTATGCAGATGTGTGGAGTAACTCCAGGTCCATAAGCCTCCCGCATCCTGCAAAATCACCCCATGTGTGGGCCAGAGGCAAAATCCCCCAGGACAAAGGGAAAAGTGGCAGGAGTAGCCAGAGGGGGCTGTGGCATGCCAGGGGCTGCTGCGCTGGAGGGGACAGAAACTTCAAAACCATCTTCAAAACAGCCGCCAAAGAGGGAGCAGGCTGGAGCCTTGCATAACAGTATTTCTTGGTTTAAAAAAACACCCCTAAATAGCCTCAGACACAAAAACTGTCAATATTGATGTTAAAGCAAATGTGTATTATAATTTACAACTGAGATTCCTAAAGGAAACTGATGCTACCCGATATTGATCACAACCACTGACCTGAACGCTTAGTAAATAACAAGGGACTCCCCCCTGGAATATTGCACAGCTCTATACACAAATAACATCTAATGAGGGGCCTGGGGATGCAGCCTGGGCTGCCTGTGCCTGGATCCTCTCCTCATGCCTATTGCCCCAGTAGCTACACAGGGAAGGAGCGGGTGAGAAGAAAGGAGCAGACAGAGGCCGAAGGGAGAGAAGAACAGGGAGAGGTGGACAGAGGACGGTGGCATTGGTGGGAAGTAGGTGCTTTAAGAGCTGGGCACAGTTTACAAACCTAATAATGAACACATAAAAATCAACTCGGTTCTCTAAGGTGTTTGATAAGCACAAAAACTGGGCATCAGAAGCCCTCGCTCAGTACTGCTTGGAAAATACACTGTTCCGTGTGATCCAGTTTTTAAGCCGAGAGTATGGTGTATTTATTTGCTCACTTAGAAAACACTTTACCAAGTCCTTGGTGGTCAAAGCCGAGGGTGGATTTCCATCTCCTCAGAGCAGGTCTCTGTCCTGCCTGCTCACCTGGGCCCTCAGTGTCTCTTCCCAGCTTCCAGCCCAGCCATATCCCCTGAGCAGCTTGAAAATGGCCACGCTGACTATTCACACCACAGGATTGGCCAACGCGCTACATCTGGGCTTTTAATTTCTTCAGCTATCCAATTGGTAAACATCCCCCAGCACACTACTGCTTGAAGGGTTCTTTGGATGATAAAAAGGTAGGATGGTGGCCGTTGGTGGCCTGGGGAGAAGAGTGTGACAGGTCTCCGTCTTCTGGAGTTTAGCAAAAGCACCCTCTCCCTGCTAAGTAGGACTGGAGGACCATAGGGACAGGGGTCAGTAAGTCTAAAGCACCCCGGCCCCTTCTGGATTGGAAGGCACTGCAAGACCCAACCATGCTTACAGAAATTCACAGGACCCAGGATTAGGGAAGGGCAATGAGGTGGCCATACGCAGTGGCTCTGAGATCGGGATCTGGCTCAGACCCAGCACAGTCCCTAAAGATTTGCCAAGAACCTAAAGATGCCCCTGTCGACGCATGCTTTGGGAACTGCTGACTGTAAACTGGAAGCTGAAATGGAGCCTGCAATATATCAGAGGGTACCAAAGTCACGTGTCCCAGAGCAAAGAATTGGTCTTCCAGACAAAACTGCGATAGAGTAAGAAGCCGGGGTGGTAAAGGAACACCCGAGTTCCTGGTGCGCCTCCTGCCTGGTGTTTAACAGCAGGACTGAACTGCTCTAGCTCTTTGGACAAATAAGGCAGGTGAGGGGACACACTGCAGAACTGAGTCCAAGAGGGAGACACCGGGCTTCCCTCTAACAAGGGTGTGTGACTCCTCCGGCTCTTGGATGATAGAGGGAGAGCGTTTCGTGCGTACGTGCAGAAGGACAGATTCGGGGTTGCGAATGAGGATCACCAGATGGTGGTGTTGTGGGTGATTTTCTTCTTCATGCATTATCTTCCAGAGTCCTTTAGGGAAAGTGGAGTCCAAGACCATGTGTCAAGTTCCTCCCGCTGGCAGGAAGTCGTTGCCAGCCTAGAGGCTGCCCCTCTGCGCTCCTGCACTGGGCCCTCCAAGGAGTCACTGCCAACCTGGAGGCTGCCCCTCTGGGCTCCTGCACTGGGCCCTCCAGGGAGTCACTGCCAGCCTGGAGGCTGCCCCTCTGGGCTCCTGCACTGGGCCCTCCAGGGAGTCTCTGCCAGCCTGGAGGCTGCCCCTCTGGGCTCCTGCACTGGGCCCTCCAGGGAGTCACTGCCAGCCTAGAGGCTGCCCCTCTGGGCTCCTGCACTGGGCCCTCCAGGGAGTCTCTGCCAGCCTGGAGGCTGCCTCTCCGGGCTCCTGCACTGGGCCCTCCAGGGCAGGCCGTCCTCTAGCTCTGCCCAGGTTCTCCCAGCCCCAGGTGCAGTGGAGAATGGAAGCAGCGCCGCTCAGCCGGGCCAGACCCCAGGCTGGGGAAGACAGTGGACTGAGTGGCCAGCCGCAGGAGACAGGAAGAGTGGCAGCAGACTCCTGGCTGCGGCAGCAGCACCAGGCCACCCAGACCAGCTGCTCCTTGCAGGTCCCTGCCCTGCGTGGTAGTGTGACTAGAGCTGGCCCTTCCTTTTAATCTTTTTCTTAAATTTTTTTTCATGTTATGTTTTTACAATTAAAGTAACAGGTAAAAACACAGTGGGCTGACAGGTGGTAGATCAGACTTGCTCTGAGCGTTAAAGTGGGGACACGACAGCCCCGGTGACCTCTGTGCCTGTTTTCTTCATTGAATCTCTGAGAGGGTTTTGGGGGAGGATGAGACACAGGAGGGGGCTCTCTCCTTGCACGAACTCATCTCCGACTCCTGGAAGCCATGGGGGTACCTGACGCCAATGGCCCCACCTTGCTGTCCGGCTCCCGGATGGCAACGGCTAGCTCCTCGGTGACAGGCGAGACACGGGCAGGAAGCACTCAACCGCAGGCTTTAGTAACTCTGCACATGCCAACATGGATCAATGCGATCTAAATTGAAATGTGTGGTTGAATGGCTTTCTGAAAACGTCCTGTGCCTCCACGTCTGCAGAAGTTAAAGCCTCCTTCAGGGAAAGGAGAAAAAAAGTACTTATGTGGACGGCTGTTGTCCCTGCCTTCCTCACAGAGATAATCCAGAGGAGAATGGATTTCCGTCACCAACAGAATAAAAATGGAGCTTGGGGAAGCAGGGTATTCTCCAGAAAGTGGAGGCCAAGGGTGGAGGCTCACACAGATGCCCTTGGCATTTATCCCAATAACCCATCGTTAGCAAAAGATACCTAAGTCACAAATGCACTGAATACACCTGACCTACAGAGCACCGTCGCTTAGCAACGCAGCACGCTGGAGCGCAGGTTCATCTACCCTCCTGCTGCTGGCTGGCTGGCTGGCTGGCTGGCTGGGAGTCCCACTCACTGCCAATGCCCGGCATGAGGCAGGGAACGGGGGAATCCAACCACACACCGGAGCCTGGGAGAAGACCAAAACTGGCCAAGTAGTAGTCCCTGCCAGAGAAGCTGTTAGTCGAGTGAGGAGAGGCTGCTCTGGAGGAGAGCTGCAGGCTCACACAGAGGGAAGGATGAGCTGACAGGTTAACTTCAGCCACCATGGAGGCACCCAGAGAAGGTCAGGGGGCTTCCAGGAGGAGGTGGTGTCGATAGGATTCTAAACAAGAGAGGAAATGTATACGAGAGGAAGAGAGAACGTGGTCCTTCGTGGAGGAAGCCGTGGAGCCAGGGGTTAGGAATAGGGCCTGCAGCAAGCTAAACGGGCTCAAATCCAAGTTAATAGGTTTACCTCTGTCACCTTAGGTGAGTTACCTGACCTCTCTGTTTCCAGACTTGTCATTAGGGCTAAGTGGAATAGCCTGTGTAAAAGTCCTCAGAACAGTGTTTTCCAGAGGTATAGAGCATGTTCAGTGAAAGTTAGCTTTTAAAAAAAAAAAGTTAAGTATGACAGGAACCCAGAGGGTGGAGGGAAGCCTTATCAGGGCAAAGGCTGGAAGGGATGATTTGCAACAAGATCAGAGTCTGGATGTCATCCTGAAGCCTCAGGGGACCCCTACAGGCTTTTAAGCAGGAGGCTGACACCGTCAGAGATTTCTGCCGGAGAGTTCAGTCTGGCCGCAGTGACACCCTATCAGAAGGGTCAGGCCTCTTCTCCAAATGAGTCCCATTCACTTTGCACAAGGAAAATCATTGAACCATGGCATCCCTTCGACAGGCGTCTGTGAATTCTGGATGGTAACAATGGGGTGGACCAGTCGGTTACCCACCTGCTATGGCAATTCCCAACTCCGCCTGCTGGGGGTGCTACCACACCTCCGCCTAGAAAGGACCACACTGCTGCTGCCAGTGAACTTCCACAGCAGCCAGCTCCCACTTTCCGTCTGGCTAAGAAGAAACCTCCCTGGTCATAGGATCAAGAGTATCATTTCCCCAGGCTGATCTACTGCAGAAGGGCCCCTCCCAGGTGTGGCCCTCCCAGGTGTGGGCTCTTCCAGGTGTGGTCCTTCCAGGCGTGGCCCCTCCCAGGTGTGGCCTTCCCAGGTGTGGCCCCTCCCAGGTGTGGCCCTCCCAGGTGTGGCCCTCCCAGGTGTGAGCTATTCCAGGTGTGGGCCCTCCCAGGTGTGGGCCCTCCCAGGTGTGGCCCCTCCCAGGCGTAGGCTCTTCCAGGTGTGGCCCTCCCAGGTGTGGGCCCTCCCAGGCGTAGGCTCTTCCAGGTGTGGCCCCTCCCAGGTGTGGCCCCTCCCAGGTGTGGGCTCTTCCAGGTGTGGGCCCTCCCAGGTGTGGTCCCTCTCAGGCGTGGCCCCTCCCAGGTGTGGCCCCTCCCAGGTGTGGCCCTCCCAGGTGTGGGCTCTTCCAGGCATGGCCCCTCCCAGGTGTGGCCCTCCTAGGCGTAGGCTCTTCCAAGTGTGGCCCCTCCCAGGTGTGGCCCCTCCCAGGTGTGGCCCTCCCAGGCAGGTCTGGGTTCCCTGAGGCTCTCCTTCCTGTGTGACCTGGCCAGTCTTGTCTCATTCTGCTGTTTCCATAACGCTATCAGGAAAAGCCTCGGCCCTGGCCCATTTGCTGTCCTTCAGAAACCCCGCCGTCGCCCAGAGCACAGGCAGCACAGCACTGCAGTGGGGTTCTCCAGGCACCCCCCTTGGCCTGACACCTGCCACACTCTTCTCTCAGAAAATGGGGGTGTCCACACAACTATGAGCCTTTTCCATAAAGAACACCAAATAAGGTCTGCATACTTTCCTATAAAATGCCTGCATATCTGCACTGAAGGAAAATAATTAAGATAGGTGAGTCCTTGCTGGGAAGTGAGGCAGGGCTTTCCTTCCCAAATAAAGTAAAATAAAATCACCATGAACCAAGACGTGCTGGGCTTTGTGCACAGGAAGCGAGTGTGAGCAAACTCACCTGAATTCTGAAAGCCCCTCCACCTCCACTCCAGGAGACAACAAACACATGTTAGACAACACCCCTGTGTTTGAAGGTATAGAGACCCCTTCATGGTCACCTGCCACAAACTCAGCCCTCAGGCCTCACCTCTTGACACATTGGAAGTCCTGGGTTTTTTTGTTTTGGTATGGGGATCGAACCCAGGGGGCTTAGCCACTGAGCCACTTCCCCAGCCGTTTTTTGTTTGTTTTAATTTAGAGACAGGGTCTTGCTAAGTTGCTTAGGACTTCACTAAGTTGCTGAGGCTGGCTTTGAACTTGCAATCCTCCTGCCTCAGCCTCCTGAGCTGCTGGGATGACAGGCGTGGGATAACCGTGCCTGGCAGTCTCCTTTTCAGGCAGAGATTGAAAATGGGGCCAACAGTATCTGAATATTCTTGAGACATTACATTTGCTATGTGAAACCCTTTGGCCTGAATCTTGGTATCCAGAAACATAAGTCCCATTGTGATTAAACGGCAGACTTGGAAGGTCTGGGAAGCAAGGGAAATTGCCCCTCTAGCTGTTCCCCAGGCTTTGGGGCTGGGACTGGGACGAATGGATCTGGAAACTCTCCTGAGACCACCTGCTCCTAAGAGAGCTCTGTGGCCAGAGAGTAAACACAATCTTTTGAAGAATCCTGATCCAGAGAGCAAGACACAGGCTTGCACAGCACGAGGGTGTGTCTGAGGCAGAAAAGAAAGTGACCTGAAGGTCCCCCAAAGCTGCCGGAAGCAAACCAGGATCTGGGAGGACAAAATGGCAAAGAGGGTACAGGGCTGGATCTGGACATCCAGCAGAAATGACCCAGGAATATGCCCTGAAGGTACTGGATGATGACGTGATCCCGAATCTCGAGACAGATGAGCATGTCGTTAGGTCTGGGAGCCATGAGCAGGGCCTCAGAGAGACCCTCTCCTACTGATGTCGAGGCAGATCCCGGGTACAGAATAAGGACCCTGAACCAAAACCCCAGCACTAAGCAGAGACCCTCGCCTGCTCCGTGGCATCTGGGCCTTGGGTCTGGCGTCCCTGACTGAGGGGTAGCACAGCCCATGTCCCCACAGGATGCTAAAGGAACAGGCCTCATTGCTCAGCCTCCTCGAGGACCATGTAACATGCTGAGGAGAGGAAAGCACAGCCACCCTGAGTGCCGAGAAGCCCCTCACCACTGCCATAAACCCGCAGCCTCCTGCCCCAAATCATCTGCGGCTTAGACACTTGGAAAATCACGATGACCAGGCACTGAGGAGAAAAAAACCACAGAAACACACCAGGAGACAGCCTGGGAGTCGCTGGCCTCAGAAGAGGTACAGTCGCCCGTCACAGGCCCCTCCTGTTTGTGGGTCACCTGGCTTCCCAGGTTCCCCGGCGAGTCTGAATGGCGGGAGACGGCCTTGCCTCTTGTTAGCAGAGGCGTCTGGCCCCCATCACGCTACTCTGTTACTTAACTCTAATTATTCAGGGAGGAGCACAACCTCTTCATTCCGGAGACCGGGGGCCCTGCTCCCAGGACTCTCATTGTTCCTGACAATGGAGCTGGAAAAGACCATCCGGGTGATTCCACTTCCCTTTGTCAGGAACTTGCCAAACTTCTCCGTGACTCTGCGCTGGAAAGGCAGAAATTGTTTATGCACAGGTTGGGGAAGCTCGAGGTCCTTGCCAGGGCTCTGCAGCATCCGTTGCTGAAGGAGACAAATGCCCAGAGTATCATGTGTGGATTGGCCCATCCCCAGCTTACCTCCGAGGGGTTCGTGATGCATTACGCACTGCGACCATTTTGAAGTTAATTACGTAATGTATAACTTCTCCCTCTAGATTGGACAGTTCAAGCGCAGAGACAATATCTATGGTCTCTTGGGAACAAGCTTGAAAACATAATCTCACACACACAAATTCACACGCACCCGTGTGCCCAAAGCCTAGCATGTCTTCCCGTTATTTAACAATGCTAGTGGAATGGCACTCTTTAGCTACTAGACACAGAACAAAAAAATGCATTCAATCAAAGACACAGTGACAAGAGGTAAAACTGTCATTGCAGATTGCACCCCATGTGGTCAAATGTGGCTGCACAGCTCTCTCTGCATCACAAGGGAACAGGTAGGAAACACCAAAGTGTTTTCTTATTCATTCCCCGTAGTAGGATTATTTTTGTCCTTATTCACAAATCTTGCAAGTTTTGTTTGTTGGGGGTTTTGGTGGTTTTACAGTAAACATGTATTATTTTTGCAAACAAGGAAATACTTCTAAGTATATACCTGTAATAAGATTGCACACGTAAACTGTTGAACAGCTGCGCGGACACACACATCACTTCCAGCGTGCCAAAAGCTTCTAAGTCTGCCCATCTAGGCTCCCAAGTTCAAAGGAGAAAGAGGACGGTAAGACAAAGACTAAATCACACGCAGCCTCCCCCTGACTCCAGGGTTGGGCTGAGCAGACTTCCCGCTTCCGCAGCAGCACAGGGCACTTGGAGCCCACACTGCAGGTGATTCTGCGCTCCTCTCACGGGGGCCACCAGCCCTGACACCGGGAAGGAGAGGGTTAGGCATGGACCCCGAGCCTCTGCTGGCCGGGTGGGGAGCAGGGGAGCGAGGCCTGACCTCCGCCCGCCCCCTTGCCAGGCTGCTAGGCGCAGGAACCTGGGACTGGATTTCCTCCTTCCACAGGAGGGACAGCCACCCTCCTGTGCCGTGCCTGGCCATTGATGGGTGAGTCAGTGATATGCAAGCAGATGTCCAGGGTTGTGCCCGCTGTGTCCCAACCTGCAAAGTGGGAGGGCTTCAGTTACACCATAATCTTATCAACAGAGTTGACTCACTTAAATATATGCCACTTTTGTGTCTCAGCAGAGAGGTTAAATCTGTTTCTCTTCTTCCTTGTCTGTTTTGGCCGTCTTTGAGAGCCAGGACCACGGATGGCCCCATCACTCATGTCCCATAGGTCTCCTGTCTCATCATGGCCAGTTTAGGCCTTGCCGGTCCTCTGCCTAGGTCCCCGCTCCCCACTGCACACCCCGGCCCTTCCCGTCTGGCTTCTTCACGAGCCGCTTCTCTCTGATGTTTTACCTTGCATTTCTCTTATTCTGTATGAAGCCGAACAGTTTCTTTATAAGCTATTTGCAATTGGCTTTCTGTGATCTTTGTTCCTAGCTCTTGTCTATTTTTTTCTTTTAAATCAGCCTCTGTTCTCAAAGAGTGAATCATCTGTGGGAGAGTTTCATAAGAGCAAAGAGAGCATCAATTAGAAATTCTGAATGCTAAAAATAACTTTTTCATGTATTTAGACACAAGCAAATATTTTCTACTATTCTCAATATGAATCCCTAGAACTTATCATTAGCTAGAAAAAAGGCAGTGCCAGGAAGAGCCAAAGCATAGAGGCCATTAATGTTGCTTCTCCTAAATGCAGAAGGGATATTTTCCAGATCAATCCATCAGACTTTGAAGACTGGAATTAACCAATGGTAACATCTTGTCAGATTCAATGTAGATCACCAGCTGTCCACTGAAGACGTATTTTATTATAAATCATGAAACATTTATTTTAATTAGAATAAAATCTCACTTCATCTTATAAACTGTTTAATATTTTATCTGCTATGAATACAAAATAAAATTATATACTAGCTTTTGGACCAAATAGTTTTGAACCATATTTATTCTTCTCAATTATTAAACAAATTGGAAACATCCACTTATAAGGTCCAAAAAAATTAAAATTATTTGCGATGAGCATTCTAAGTCCTGCTATAATCATTCTCAGGGCAGGACACTGGGGTCCTGTGCACGCCCACTCAGTGACAGCCCCTGGGAAAGCCGCTTACCGCGTTAGCTCCGAATTGCACTGCCTGATTGGGAATGTTAAAAATAGCATATTGGTTTTAGTTTGTGTTGTGACTCAGGGTTCTGTCCAAGAAGCAGAACTGCTGAGATGGGGTTCGTGACAGTCGTGGAGATGTGATGGCCCAGGCCGGGCCCTTTGTCTTCCAGGCTGAGGCTGGACAGGCACGGAGGAGGGAGGCTTGGGGAGCGGGGAGCCAAGTGAGCCAGAGCCAGCTGAAACCCTTGCAGGTTCTTGTTGCCTGTGACCTTCCTGCAAGGGGGCTCCTCTCACAGAAGCCAGGGCCTCCTGAGGTGGCCAAGGGGGAAAGGTGTGGCAGCTGGAGCCACAGCTTCCGCCTCCCGCCAGCCAGCGAGGTGAGCCAGCCTCTGTGGCCTGCAGAAGAGGCTCCAGCTCAGCCTCTCAGTGCTGCGCTCTAACCAGAAACAGCAGGGAAGGCAGGTCACCCTGGTGCCCCTGCAGCCTGCTCCAGCCACACAGCCCCAGGTGAAGACCAAAGGAGGCCAACGCCTAGCCCAAGTGAAACAAGCATCCTGCACACAACCAAGGGCACCCTCTACTTCCCTGGGGTGGACACAGGGCCCTCTGCTGTCTGGGGGCTGTTTATTCCCCGAGGCTTCACCGTCCTCTTTTGCTCTTCTTAACTTACATGATGACAGAGAAAGTTCAAAACTTGTAACACATTTCCTTAGATGATAAAGAAGAATGAAATGATGGCATTTGTAGATAAATAGATGGAGCTGGAGAATATCCTGCTAAGCAAAATAAGCCAATCCCCCAAATCCAAAGGCCGGATGTTTTCTCTGATATGCGGATGCTAATTCACAATGGGAGGGGGGCTAGGGAAGAACAGAGGTGCTTTGGATTAGGTAGAGGGGCCTGAAGGGAGGGGAGGGGCATGGGGTAGGAGGACAGGAGAATGCACCAGACATTATCACCCTATGTGCATGTGTGACTGCAGGCCCAGTGTGATTCCACATCAGGTACAACCAGAAGAATGAGAAGTTACACTCCACATATGTATGATGTGTCAAAGTGCATTCTACTCTTGTGCATAACTAATTAGAACAAATAAATAATAAGAACGGGGAGAAAACTGCAAAACTATTTCGTTAATATTTATCAAAATGAGAAAGAAATGCCACAAGGGTTACACGTTTGCACAGCTCAGGGTTCTTGCCTAAGCTGGCCCCCATTCCCCGCCAGGTAGAGAGCAAGTCAACCCTGCCAGGTCAAAGTGACTTAAATAACGAGGCCGCTGCTTTCACAGTCCAGCTGGCAGGGCATTTTCTCAGCGGTTATTATAATATCCTTTGAAGCGTTTGAAGTTCAATTGTTGACTGCCATCCTTCTTTCTGGCAAAACTCCTTCCACTCACATCTGTTTATGGATAGGAATAAATGATCTGGTTTCTTATATCAATAAAATAAAAATAGGAAGTACTGATGCTAAATGTCTGTTTCTAGAAATAATGATATTTGTTCTGTTACATGAGCTGGATGTCAATATTATCAAATACTTATAATACAAGTTTGATTTTATTAAATATGTGTTTATCAAAAATTATAGTATATTTGTTGTTTCAGGGTTTTTGATGTTTATTTCTGTCATCAGGGATTGAACCCAGGGGCACTTTACCACTGAGCTACATCCCCAGCCCTTTTTAAACATTATCTTTTATTTTGAGACAGGATCTCACTGCGTTGCAGAGGCTGGCATGGAACTTGGGATCCTCCTGCCTCAGCTTGCTGAGTTACTGGGATTACAGGGGTGTATCACCACGCCCAGCTATATTTGTTAGTTTGATCAATTTTACACACACACATACACAAAAATTATGGCAACCAATCTAAATAATGTTTTTAATGGAGCCTTAAGGTCACAGAAAATGAAACTAATTTTAAAACTTGTATTTAGGTACATACATTTGTTGCAGAAAGTATCATAGGGAAATCAGTAAAGGACTTTTGAGGATAAAATGTATAATATTAGAAATCAATGCTGTGGGGTGAAAATGAAGGTCAAGGGGAAAAATTAGGAAATGAAATGTCCTGATTGAACTATGACAGGCGAGTGCTTACATTAAAGAAAATCTTGTTAAAATAAGGACAGCAAGCATGGAATCCTCTTAGTAGTTAGATGCCATTAGATATATTTAGATCAATGCATCCATTTTAATTTAAAATGTTAGTTACCACATGCTAAACAGCACATCTTTTGCTACCACATAAATCTGTGCTGAAAAAATGTTAGATGTCAACTGACAGATGATCAATGGACATGTGGTTTTCAAGAAAGGTTTGTTTAGATGTATCCAGGCAAAATATCAATATCAGCCAACACCTCCTGTGCCCTTACTGGTTAGCACTGTGTTACCTTTTCTCCTAATTTATCACTCTGGTGGTGACGCCGTGGGCCTGGTTCCTCCCATTGTACTGAAGAAGCAGCCAAGGGGTAAGAGGGACCCTATCACCTGCCATTTGTTTTCAAGTGTATGGACACGCAGTGTCTCATAAACACGTGTTAGTTTAGTTTGGGCCTCACCCTGGACGGCCGTGGCCCTACTCAGGAGTACATGCTCCAGGGTTGTTTCACGGGCATTTAACCAAAAGGCCCACTCCAGTGGGGGCTCTGTGACTCCTGCGCTTGAACAACACTTGAAGCTTTCCCTTGGCCTAGGGGGTGTTAAGTGAGCTTCTGTTGATGAAATTAATAGTCTGCTCCACATTTTTGGAAGACTACTATAAAGAACCCACTTGCACAAACGGAATATAAGAAACCTTAATCTGATCCATGACCCTCAGCCCAGTGACAAGGTTGTGCTGATCCCACAGGAGTTTGCCTGATTCCCACCATGTGGGTCACGGGTCCTGTCTCGAGAACAGGGCTGCTTCGTCCCAATTGCCCCCTTTCCATGAAGACGGCTGCGAGGGAGCAGAGCTGGCACCCTAGGGCGCAGAGCAGGGAACATGCGTGCCAGGGCCTCTTGCTCACCAGTGCCTCGGGTGGCAGGGCTCAGCCTGAGACGCCCACCCGGAGCGTCAATGGGGAACGTGCCGCAATTCGTGTAACACGGTCCCCAGCTCGAATGGAAGGTGCCCGAGTCTCCCAAGAGCAGTCTGTGCTTTGCCAACCTGGCTTGGGCGTACTGGCACCAACAGCTAAGAAACCTGCTGAGCAGGTCATACCCTGGGGGAACCCGAGACCGCCTGCCCCTAACATCCGCCCGGCTCTCCGTCCTGCTCCACAGTGGCCACGGAATCACAGAGGCAATGCGCCGTGGCGGGGAGGAGGGGCCTGGGACCAAGCGGCTGGTGATCTTCACATGCTGCCTCGTGACAAGTTCGCAGTTGAGCTTTCTTCCAGGAGAACGAACTTCCAGAAGTGCCAGCCGAGCCTGCTGGGCGAGGTGCTTTCCCCTGCCCAGCAGAGGGCCCCACACGCTCCCCTGCCCAGACAGCCACACCTGGTGTGGGCAGGGTGGCGCCCCAGGGGCTGGCATTCCCGAGGCATCCCGAGGCTGGTCCAGCGATACAGCTCTGTGAGCCTTGCTGAGGTTCCCTGTCCCCTCTCACGAGGCAGGCCTGACGTCATGAACCACGAGTCGGCTGGAGCTGCCCTCCTCGGAACACACACGAAGCGGTCCTCCTACGACCCCTGCCTCTCACGCTGACTCTGCACATGCCCCCACCCAGGCGGCATGACATCTTGGAAGTCTAACTTCCTAGTTGTCGAGTTGTTTTAAAAGTCTGTGCAGTTTAAGGTAAATGGATGGAGTTAGAGAACATCATGCTAAGCAAAGTAAGCCAATCCCCCAAAACCAAAGGCTGAATGTTCTCTCTGATAAGTGGATGCCTATCCATAATGGGGTTGGGCATGAGAAGAATGGAGGAACTTTGGTCAGAGGTAAGGGAGGGGAGGGGATGGGACATGGGGGCAGGAAAGATGGCGGAATGAGATGGACATCATTGCCCTAGGAACATGTGTGTGCACGTATGGTGTGACTTTCCATCATGTACAACCAGAGAAATGCGAAGTCGGGCTCCTTTTGTGTACGATGAATCAAAATGCATTCTGCTATCATGTAGAGCTAATTAGAATAAATAAATTTTTTTAAAAAGTCTGCACAGTTTAAGCTGGGCGCGCTGGCGCCCCAGCACTTTGGGAGGCTGAGACAGGAGAATTGTGAGTTCAAAGCCAGCCTCAGCAAGGGCGAGGCGCTAAGCAACTCAGTGAGACCCTGTCTCTACATACAACACAAAATAGGGCTGAGGGTGTGGCTCAGTGGTCGAGTGCCCCTAAGTTCAATCTCCAGTACCAAAAAAAAGTCTGCGCAGTTTATACCTCCCTACCTATGTTTGATGAAAACATGTTCCATTTGAAATCCAGCAGGCTGTGACTTCAGGGCTGGCCACGGGAGCAGGGGTCTGCTCTGTCCCCCACGGAGTCCCCTGACTTGGAACACCTGGCTCCCAGCCTTGGCCCTCAACAGCGTTGCTCCTGTCCCTGGCAGTCCTGCCCAGCACCTCTTGCATCTGGGGTGCCCTCACCTGATGGGGGCTCTCTGGACTCCCAGGAACCCTCACATCCTCAGCTCACCAGTCAGGGCATCCACACACACAGCCAGCCCCATCATCTCCCTCTGATTCTCATTGGCCCTGCCCAGGTAGACTGAGGGCACTATATCAAGTCCACTGCTCAGCAGCTGTCACTCAGGGAGCTGCGGCCATGATGAGCTGGGTGGGCCTCGAGTGCCCATCTGCATTACAGCATGAAACCTGTGATTGGCCACCTCACGCGGTTAGAGGAGCTTTGCAGATGTAGTTAAATTAGGAACCTAGATGGGGCGATTGTCCCGGATTATCCAGGCAGGCCATGAGAGGGAGGATGGACAGTCAAAGCCAGAAGACTGTGACCCGCTGGGGATCCCTTCCCTGGGCTTCAGAGTTGGTAGGCATACCACACCCCCCGCAAGCTGGCAGCTCCCCACATCCGCCCTCCCTGCTGAGCCCTCCTGCCCACCCCATACCTACAAGCTGCCTTCAGCCTGCACACAGGGAGGGCCCGGGCTGCTGGTTGGCCTTGGCAGAGACTTCCTGCCCGCTCTTTCTATGCCCTGCAGAAAGTGATTGGCCTCAGTTTTTGAAGCCTCGTAGCCTCTTCCTCTGTAGAATGTGGGGAATATAAGATGATTCATCAGTGTGGGGTCCTGGCCTGACAAAGTCTCACTCAGCACCCCATCCCTCTGGGGTCTGATCTGACACTTTCCTATGAGAAATCTGCTGTTCTACCAGGTTAGATTCCTCTTCCCTCATTCCTCTTGCTCATTCCTCCCAGGCACCCCAGGTGAGTGGGCCTCTATGATGTACTGCACCACCTGCGCCACCGCAGGCCCAAAGTGGCAGTGCCAAGCCACCATGGGCCCACACAGCTGGAACCATGAGCCACAAGCAGCCTCTCCTCCTCCAGCTGATCGTCTCAGGTACTTTGCAAGATGACAGACACTGACTAGCACGGGTGGTTTCTCAAGAGGGAGATTCTCTCTCCTCCGTCATCTGGGTGAGCCTGGTTCAATCAGTTGAAAGGCCTTAAGAGCAGGGCCCATGCTTCCCATGGGAGGACCCCGCCCGTGGATAGTGACTTCACCCCTACCCTTCCTGAGAGCTTGCCCTGTGGCTTCAGACTTGCCCCACCAGGCCCCACAGTCACAGGAGCCAAGTCTTTGCAGTGTCTCTCTTGACACCTGCCTACAGGTCCTGGGTGTCCAGGTTCCCTGCTCAGACCTTGGAACCCCAGCTGAGAAAGTCCACACTCGGCCAGGAGTTCCTTCCTTTGCTGCTGGTTGTTAGTCTGAAGCCCCAGGACGGCCGTCCCGTGGGGGAAGCCTGGAACAGTGGGCAGCAGGTCGAGCGCTTGTGCGTGTGTTGATTTTGCTGGGGGGGGTTGGCTCCCGTGGGCTCCTTCAGAAGGTCGGCCCCTGCAGGTGGGGAGCCGCTGCGCTAGACTCCTCCTGGCTCTCCGATCCTGCTGTGGAGGCCGACCGGCTCTAAGGAGGCCTTGGTGAGTCGCAGAGAGACCAGATTGTGGGGGGAAGTGGCCAGCAACCCCGGGCGATTCCGGGTGCCACTCCCGTGGTTCATGTAGGGACATGGCGCAAGGTTTCACAGCACACCTCAGACCTCTTAGGAACAAGGACCAAAGGAACCCCGGGAGCCTCTCCATTAGCGACTCCGAGCACAAAGCAACTCACATTCAGCCATCCTTGAGGCAAATATGGAGGAAATAAACACGGCAAGGTTTTGCATTTGATTTTGATCACATTAGTAATTTGAGTTTCCTCTCTCCTCCTTTTCGTTAGGGTGGCTAAGGGTTTATCAATTTTATTTATTTATTCAAAAAACCAGCTTTTTGTTTTGCCAATTTTTTGAATTGTTTCCTTTGTTTCAAATTCATTGATTTCCGCTCTGATTTTAATTATTTCCTGTCTTCTACTTCTTTTGGTGTTGATTTGTTCTTCTTTTTCTAGGGCTTTGAGATGTTGTGTCAAGTCATTTATTTGTTGATGTTTTCTTCTTTTAGTGAATGAGCTCAGTGCAATGAACTTTCCTCTTAGCACAGCCTTCATAGTGTCCCAGAGGTTTTGATATGTTGTATCAGAGTTCTCATTTACCTCTAAGGATTTTTTATCTCTTCCCTGATGTCTTCTGTTATCCAAGTGTCATTCAATAGCATATTATTTAGTCTCCAGGTGATGGAGTAGCTTCTATTTTTTATTTTGTCATTGATTTCTAATTTCATTCCATTATGGTCAGATAGGATGCAGGGTAGTATCTCTATTTTTTTGTATTTGCTAAGACTTGCTTTGTGGCATAGCATATGGTCTATTTTAGAGAAGGATCCATGTGATGCTGAGAAAAAAGTGTATCTACTTGTTGATGGATGAAATATTCTGTGTATGTCTGTTAATTCTAAATTATTGATTGTATAATTAAGTTCTATGGTTTCTTTGTTTAGTTTTTGTTTGGAAGATCTGTCTAGTGGTGACAGATGAGTGTTAAAATCACCCAGTATTATTTATTGTGTTGTGGTCTATTTGATTCTCGGAATCCGAGAGGGTTTGTTTGATATATGTGGATGCTCCATTGTTTGGGGCATAAATATTTATGATTGTTATGTCTTGTTGACATACGGTTCCCTTAAGCAGTATGAAATGTCCTTCTTTATCCCTTCTGACTATCTTTGGTTTGAAGTCCACTTCATCTGATGTGAGCATGGAGACCCCTGCTTGTACACAGTCCATGTGAGTGCTGTGTTTTTTCCCATCCTTTTGCTTTCCGTCGGTGGATGTCTTTTTCTATGAGATGAGTCGAAGGCAGCATATTGCTGGGTCTTTTTTTTTTTTTGGTACCAGGGATTGAACTCAGGGGCACTCGACCACTGAGCCACATCCCCAGCCCTATTTTGTGTTTTATGTAGAGACAGGGTCTCACTGAGTTGCTTAGCACCTCACCACCATTGCTGAGGCTGGCTTTGATCTTGTAATTTTCCTGTCTCAGCCTCCCAAAGTGCTGGGATTACAAGTGTGAGCCACCTCGCCCAGCTAGGGTCTTTTTTTTTTAATCCAATCTACCAGTCTATGTCTTTTGATTGATGAGTTTAGGCCATTAACATTCAGGGTTATTATTGAAATATGGTTTGTATTCTCATTCTTTTTGGTTTTTAACTTGACTTGGTTTCTCCTTTGATTGGCCTTTCTTTTAGTGTAGTTCCTCCCTTTGCCGGTTTTCATTGTTGTTTTTCATTTCCTCCTCATGAAATATTTTGCCGAGAATGTTCTCTAGTGCAAGCTTTCTCATTGTGAATCCTTTTTTGTTTATCATGGAAGGTTTTTATTTCATCATCAAATCGGAAGCTTAATTTTTCTGGATATAAGATTCTTGGTTGACACCCATTTTCTTTCAGAGCTTGGTATATGTTGTTCCAGGATCTCCTTGCTTTGAGGGTCTGGGTTGAGAAATCTGCTGAAATCTGAATTGGTTTCCCCCTGTATGTAATCTGAAATTTTTCTCTTGCAGCTTTTAAAATTCTATCCTTTTTGTGTATGGTAAGCATTTTCATTATAATGTGCCTTGGTGTGGATCTGTTGTAGTTTTGTATATTTGGTGTCCTGTAAGCTTCGTGTATTTGATTTTCCAATTCATTCTTCATGTTTGGGAAATTTTCTGATATTACTTCTTTGAAGAGATTGTGCATTCCTTTGGTTTGTATCTCTGTGCCTTCCTCTATCCCAATAATTCTTAGATTTGGTTTTTGATGTTATCCCACAATTCCTGGATGTTTTGTTCATTCCTTACCATCTTCATTGTGTGGCCAGCTTTATTTTCAAGATCATATATTTGTCTTCATTGTTTGAGGTTCTGTTTTTCCAAGTGATCTAGTCTGTTGGTGATGCTTTCTATTGAATTATTTATTTAGTTGATTGTTTCCTTCATTTCAAGGATTTCTGCTTGGTTTTTTTTTCAGAGTCTCTATCTCTTGAAGTAGTATTTTGCTCCCTGTATTTGCTCTCTAATCTCTTTGCTGGAGTGATCAATTGTTGCCTGTATTTGCTCTCTTACATTATTCTGTGCTTCACACATCATTTTAATTATGTATGTCCTGAACTCCTTCTCTGACATTTCATCTACTGTGCTGTCAATGGATTCTATTGTTGTAGCATCTTGTTTTGTTTGGGCATTTTCTTCCCTTGTATTTTCATGTTGTTCATTTGTCTTCCTCCCTAACAGTGCTGATCTGAGGTGTTACAGTTTCTACTCTATAATCTTGTAGTGTCCCTGCAGGTTACCAATACCTCACCTCTGGTGATGGTCTTCCCAGTCCTGGTTGTTGTCTGTAGACGGAAGCAGGCTGGGACAGCCCTCCATTGGTAGATGGGGGCCGCAGTGCGGTTGGTCTCTTCCTCCGCGCGTGTATGGTTATTCTCCTCCACATGTCAGGCCAGGGTGGTATGTATATATGACTGTACATATGGCGTGTCTCTATACTGTGCACAACCAGAGAAGTGAAGAGTTGTGCTCCATTTGTGTACAATGAATCAAAATATACTCTGCTGTCATGTAAACCTAATTAGAATAAATAAATTTTAAAAAATTCAATCACATTATCCTTTGAATAAATACTTGGCCTAAAAGGCTGAATAATAAGTTGGCCCTTTGGCCAACACTCCTTTCCAAGATTAAAAGATAGAAGTTGGCAAAAATGTCTGCTATCCATGGTGGGAAGGATGGAGGAGTTGTTGACTGATCAAATTGGAAGATGCCAATTGATGTCAGTCAAGATTACAGAGAGCAGAAAAAGCTATTTATAGTTTTTTCTTTTTTTTTTTTTCAACAAAAATAGTGCATTCCCAAGCAGTGATTTTTTTCCTCCTACTTATAGTTTCAGTAAGTCCTTATAAGAGATCAACTTCATAAATGCAGACACCCCCTATTTACAAAGATCTAACTTTCAAGGAGCCATGTCCTCTTCTTGCCCTGCATCAGGCAGCACTGGCCATGCCAATGCAGGGAAGGGCAGAGCAGACTCCCCTTGAAAGGTACCATTCTCTGAGCAGGGGACAATGTCCCTCCCTCTGTGAGTCTAAGACCACAGGCTAGCCCCAGTCAGACCCTGGGTTAATCCTCACCTGCACAGAAAACATCCAGTAATCATGACAGGGCCTGGGGCTGGTCACAGGGGTGTTAAGGTAAAGTCCACTATTACCCAGATGTGCCTGGGTGTTGCCTCCTACCTGTTGTCTTGCCCAGTGGGTGGCCAGTCCATAGCCCAGCTTCTGCCTTTTCTTTCCTTACAACTTGGGCTTCCACCTGCATTGACAACCTTCTTCCAAATACCTCGATCAACTGCACCTGCATGGATAGGAGGGCACTTGACCTGAGTCAGAAGCCCTGGAGGTGGATGGGCATTTACACCAGCCTCCACGGCCAGGTGAGGGAGGAGTGAGTGAGCCTCCTGGATTTTCAGTTCAAAGTTTTAATGGGGCTGTTTTGGCTTTTTTGTGCAGCTATAATAAAACAACTGAGACTAGGTGATTTTTAAAAGATATACATCTACTTTTCACATGTCTGGAGGCTGAGAAACCTAAGAACAAAGTACTGGTAGGTTTGCAGTCAGGTGAGGGCCAGGTCTTTGCCCCAAGACGGAGCTATACCCCAGAAGGGACGAAGCTGTGCGCTCCGTGGAGAAGGCCACAGGGAAGGGCCTGGCAGCTCTCTCCAGCCCCTCATAGGCCACTGACTGTCTGCAGGGCTCTGTCCCAAAGGGCCCGCCTCCTTAGACAGTGTCAAGCAAGTTCTGGAGGACACGTGAGCTCTACAACCATAAGGGGGTGAGGAGAGGCGTTCGGGATCACCAACAGGAACCAGAACTTCTTCAGGATCCAGAGGTCTCAGGCCACTCCTTCCCTGGCCTCTGAAGAGGCAAACAGAGTGGAAACCCAGCAACAGAAAAAGAAGGGAGGGAATTTAAAATCTGGACCAAACTCACAGAGACAGAAGCACGTAGAGCAAGGGGGACAATGGGACATGCGGTGAGGTGAACGTCAGCTCACGCCCTGCACTGAGGGTCCTGTGTGGAGACCTGCCCAGCAATGCCACACCAGGAGGGGAGGCCTCTGGGGATGAGATGATCCAAGGGCAGGGCAGGCCCCTGGCAGGGATCTGTGCCACTACAAAGAGGCTCCAGAGGTGGGCGCCATCTGTGACCCAGCCTGACTCTGCTGGCACCGCCATCTTGGACTTCCTGCCCTCCAGAACGGTCTGGAATCGATTTCTGCTGTTGGTGAGCTGCTGAACTATGGCATTTTGTTAAAGCAATAGGAAAAAAAAAGACATCTAAGGGAAATGTGACCGTGAGCTAAAAACCAGGTAGCCTAAGTTAACAGAAGCAAGCTATGCAGATACAGATAGCGTGAGAGCCTCAAATTGTTAAAGAAAAGACCACAAAATACACTGTAGCCTGAATGCAATCAAGCCCTGCAGTCCCGCCTTCTGAACAGCATGCAGTCACCTCAAGAAGCAGCCCAAGCTTGCCTTAGGCGGCACAGGGAGGACTCAGGCCTTTTGGGGTCTTGGAGGAGGCAAGATGGGGAGTCCTAGGCAGAGCCTGCAGTGCATCTCCTCTCCAGAGCCATCCTGAGCAGCTGTGGAGCCTCCCCACTGTCCCTCCGTGGGCCTCGCCGGCCTGTGCTGCCCTCCTTCTCCTCGAGGTTCCTGGCTCAGATGCCCCTCTCAACGGTCACCCGCCTCAGTGCTTTCTGGTCTCCAGGGAAGCAACACTCCCTCTGGTGAATTAAGTTCCCTTTATAAATGTAAATCATACCCCAAAATATAAAGTTTCCAAGGGGTGACACAGGAGGCTGAGGCAGGAAGATTTCACATTTGCAGCCAGCCTGGCAACTCAATAAGACCCTGTCTCAAACTAAAATAAAAAGGACTGTGGGTGTGGCTCAGGGGTGGAGTGGCAGAGAGCTTCCTAGCAAAAAAGGTGGGAAAAAAGCTAGGAGCCAGGCAGAGGGCCCTGAAGAGGATTTAAAGTCACGCTGCGGCAGGGCAGGGGAGCTCGGGGCCAGCAGTAGTGGCCGGGGCCAGGCACCTCTGCCTGGCCACTTGCAGACCAGGCCCCGCCAGCCTGAGGGAACATGGAGCAAGGGAGGCCTGAGGATTTAACTGGGCCAGGGAGAAGACCATGGGAGCCACACCCACGTGGCTCGCGGCCTGTGCCAGCCCCTGTGCCAGTCCTGGCTGCCTGGACTGAGGCCACAGGTGGACACAGCCCGGGGGGACTAGGATTAGCTGCAATGTCAGCGAGAGGACAGGAGCAGGTAGCCAGGGGCATGTAGGGCACAGTTGGCCGGGGCCAGAGTTGGCTCTCAAGAGCAGAGCTGCGTAAGGCCTAGGCTGAGAGGCTGCGGGAATCCAGAAGGCGCCAGGGCACCATGAAGCCGCGGGAGGGCCCGTGCTGTGTGTGTGGACAGACTGCAGGACAGGGGCTCTTGGCAGCAACCCAGAGAGCACCCAGGCGGCTGGGTGAACAGTGTGGAAACACCTGGTCTCCCAGTGAGCCACTGAGCGGCAGGTGAGCCAGAGGCGCAGGGGAAGGTCCCAGCTCCCCCGCACTCTCCTCGGGGCTTCCCCTGCGCCTGTGGGGGCCCAGCACACCCCGCTCCTGCAGCTGGGAGTGGGGCCAGAGCCCACTGCAGCACCTGTTTGCCCTGTCCGTCGAGTCCAGCGTGACGCTCCCTGAGCTACCACCACGATTTGGCAGTGCTGCCCGCCTGCCCGAGGCTCCAGGGAAACAGCCTGTACACACCCAGCAGTGATGCATGTGTGGCCGTTCTCTCACAGACGCGTCTCACTCGGACCAGAACAGGGCTTCTGTCCCCCTGCCCCGTGCTGGGACTGAACCCAGGGATGCTCTAACACTGAGCAACAACCCCAGCCCTTTTTATTTTTTGAGACAAGGTCTCACTAAGGTGCTGAGGCTGGCCTCAAACCTGCGATCTTCCTGCCTCAGCTTCCCCAGCCACTTGGGATCACAGGTGTGCGCCCCCACACCTGGCAAAGGGTGTCTGTTTTTAAAGACCCATCTAAGTAGAATGGATCCACCCAAAAGGAGAGAGCCTTCCTATCTCTAAGCCCTCACTGGCTCCCATCTGCACCGTTGCTTTTTTTGAGCAGGACAAGGTGCTTACAGGCTTCTGGGGTTTGGAGGTGGAGCGCTCTGGGCAGGTGTGTTCAGCCAACTGGCCAACTCACGGTCCCCTCAGGCCCAGACCCATGCTGTCTAGCTCTCTAGTTCCAACTGCTGACAGAAGTCAAGAAAGTCAGGGAAAAAATATTTACACAGGAATAAAAAGAAATACTAAGTTGCTTCAGCAATGCACTGCATTTGGTAGACGACCGTCTCTCCCCAGATTAAATGAAGAACTATTCAGAAGGTTGACCTGGCCCCAGTAAGGCTGCAAAAACCCAAACTGAGCAGCAGAGGTTCTATGACATCTTTGGAAAGTGCAGTGTGAAAGGAAGGTGGCAAGTGAGATTAGATTGCTCAGGACCCCAAGGACGCCACCACTGTTACATCAGGCCAGAAATGAAACGAAATGCTGGCTTCTGAAAACTCGTCAGACCAGGAGAGAGCCTCTCCCAGACGGTGGGCAGGCACACAACTCTCGTGGCCTCCTCGGCCCTGTCTTCTGGGGATGGCCCTGGCTGGCTGACCAGTCCTGGAGGTCGACTCACTAGTCAGGAGGAAAGTGCTGCCTCAGGTGGGGGAGGGGGCGTTGGTGGGTCAAGAGCCCTCCCTGCATGGGGGGCGGGTGGGGACACCAGACAGGAGCAGGAACCAGTTTGCAGGCTTTTTTTGTTTTTTGTTTTTAACAGTGAGCAGGCGGGGGATGAGCAGAGGGATGGGCACTCAGCAGCCCCAGGCCGAGTGCTCACAGCCTGGTCAGAGGCCCCGTGAGACCACGCTTCTTCATCAGTGTATTTAAGTTCTAAGAGTATTGATGTGGATTTTATGTTTAAAATGCATTTAAAACTCCCAATGCTCCTCCCCCTGCAGACACACGCCCTGGAGATGGGAGGAGCCTCCTGCCTCTGGACAGGCTCCTGGGCAGCACGTGCTCCTGCTGGAGAGTCTTGTTCTTACCAAAGCCAAACCGTACTGTGCCCATCGCTCCCCAGGTACTGTTCCTACCCCTGGACTGCATCACCGACACCTCCGGGAACTCTCAGATCCAACTCAGCCACACACACTCATTTAAATTGACATTAAGTTTGTAATTACACCAAGCTGTATTTATACCAAAATATGTCCCATCGACAGATCTTGAAGTTGTGTCTCAATTTCATCTTGTCACTAAAAATGTGCCATAGCACCCTTGGTTATACACTTTCTTGTGGCATTCGGCTTTTATGTCTGAAGAATAAACTCCTCAAAAGAGGATTTGGGCAAAAGAAAAAAAAATTTTTTTTTAATTGTAATAGATACTGCTCTGCTCTCTTGCCAAAGACAGTGAAGACTCAGTCTGGGCGGCACTCGAGGAGACCTGCTCGCCACACCCCACCAGGCACTCTTTGTTGAGTCTTCTAAATTTTTGCCACTAGAGGGAAAAGAACGTCTCACATTGACTAATTTGCATTAGTCAAAAACAAACCTTAGGGGCTGGGGACACAGCTCAGTCAGTAGAGTGCTTGCCTCACATGTACAAGGCCCTGGGTTCAACCCCCAGCACCACACACACACACACACACACAACTTTGGTGTAGGTCAGAAAAGCTCCTGACAACACGGAGGGCTGAACTGGCTAGCCAGCCTGTCGGAACCTGCTACCTGGAACGTCATGTTAGCCAGAAGCCAACCGACCAGCTCCTGGAAGCCGCTCACAGCTTGGTCATTGTGCGATGACACTCTCCACAAACCTCTGGGGATGTCTGATTGCAAACAATGACCACCACGACAGAGGCAGGGGAGGTAAAGGCCCCATCCCACCTGTCGTGACACCCTGGCATGGCCAGACCTGGAGCAGAGCCAAAGCAGATCAAGACCCCCCTGGAGCACCAAGTGGAGTTGAGAAGCCCCTGGATGCCGACCAGGGCTCAGGGAGAGAGAGCTGGCTTAGCAGGTGAGCGGGGGCACCAGGAGGTAGGGCACACACCAGGTAGGAACCTGACACGGTCCCCAGACTAGAAGGTGCAGAAACTGGCGGCTGGGCCCAGAGGTGCCAGAGCCCTTTGGTCCAGCTAGGAGGAAAGGTGTCCCTGGTCACCCACCCCTCATTCTGCTCCTCGCAAAGGTAGCATGGGGCCTGGGAATCCTCCTCCTTCCTCCCAGCCCTCTCGTCTCCCACCCTGCTGCATCTCATGCAGGATTCCCCCAAATGAGCATGTGGGAAGGAGAGAACGCCGAGATCTCCATAATAAACCTACTAGGAGTTGCAAACAGGGCTGGCTGGTAAGGGAGGAATTGAATGACGTTTGAAAATCTGCAAAGAAGAGAGATCATAGGCAAAATCAAAGACACAAAATCTCCGGTTCTCTTTAGAGAATTAGCATTCAAGCCAGAAAAAAAAAATAAAAATACAAAAATATATTTTTAAAAATCCTCTTATCGCCAAAGCTTAGGCTGCCTGCATCTCAGCTCCTTGCAGGAATGGTGTGTGGTTTCTCTCTGAAAATGCGAGCTGGCCTGGCCTGGTCTGCCCCCTACGCTCCCCCTTCTCCTGGTAATACGCCTCTTTATCAGGACATCGCCTGACCCCTAGTGGTGGCACCGTCCTCAGCTGCACCGATGAGCTTCCTTTATCTGATGACCTGTCAAAATAGTAATTTGCTGATGATAAACAGCCTTTTCTTTGAAAAACTGACATTTGTACATTACAAGAGTAGAAAACGGGTCTTTGACTTTGAGGACATCGTCAAGAAAAGTAAACTTCAGAGAAGCTAACAGAGAGGACTGAAGTCCGGAGAGCACCAGCGATCCTGTCACGGGACAGGACTCTGTGGCACTTTTCTCCCGTGATGGTAAACCCGGGCCCCAAAGCCGTGGGCTCTGTGTCTGGAGAACAGAGTGCGGCCTCCCAGACCGGGAGCATCTCGGTGTCCACACATCTGCCCAACCCCCTTGCTCAAGCCCTCGTGAAACAGGAAAGCCCAGAAACCAGGCTACCTTCACAGGCCCGCGGAGTTTCCGTGCCTTGTGCCTGACATCATCTAAATTAATCCTCAATGACACTAGAAGGCAATTGGAAATGCAGGCGAGAGACATGTTAATTCCTCGTCTGTTTCATGAAGTGCCAGGCAAGAGGGGAACAGAGTTGAAAACTGGGGCAAGTGGCTTTGACTGAGCCACACCCGAGTCCTCCCAGTCACCCTCAAAGCCACACCCTGCCCGGTCAGAGCTGACTCAGGGGTGGAACGGACTGAGCCGCCAAGGGGTGGTCAGAAGCCACAGCTGCAGGCGCCCAGGGCTGGCTGGGCTCCTCCTCCCCTGACACACACCCACCGCTGGCCTCCAGGTCCAGCTCCCTCTCAGAAGTAGGGTGACTCCCAATTTTTAAAAGGGCAAAGGTTCAGAGCAGACACTTCCCCTCCCCCCAATACAGATGGCAAATAAGAATATGCCGAAGGGTTCCATGTCATTTACCATCATGTCACAACATGATCAATAAAATGGCATCAGACCAGATCAGAACCCCCAAGCGAAGCCCCTACGGCATGCAGAGCCAGGAAGAACAGGGAAATGCCCCTAGTGACATAAGTGGTGAGGAAGTGACAGAACTTCTGCTCCTCAAGTGGGGCTGGTCCCAGTGACGCCCCCCAGAGTGTGTGCAGAGGAGGGACTGAGGCCACTGTGCGGACCAGGTGCCTGACAAGATCCACCGCGACATGGAGGAGGCCCACTAGCAGCCCGGCCATGGCAGCCATCGTCCCTGGATACGATGTGACAAGAATGCACTCTACCCTACAGCTGACCTCGGAGAGCCACAGGAACACCACCAGACAGATCCCAGGCAAGGACTTCGACAAAGGCCTGAGCAGTGCTCCTCAGAGCTGCCCAGGTCCTCAAAGCCACGCAGAGTCTGAGGCACAGCCGAGTGGAGCCCTGTCCTGCAGCCTGGCTGTCAGGGGAGCCAAGCTTGGGCTGGGTTAGCGACACAGGCTGACATGGCTGACTGGACGAACGTGCGGTGCTGATGTAACACAGCCATGGCAGAGGAGGCTGCACGGGGCACATAGGATTCTTTATTCTATCTTTGGGATTTTCCTGTAAATGCAAAATCATTCTATAAAAAAATAATAATAATAATTTACTTTCCAAGTATGAGTGGCTCTTTTCTGTTTGCCCAGGATGTTCTGGGTTTTAGCCCTGAGAGTCTGGCAACCAGGAGACCCTGGTACAGGGCGAGGCAGGACGGCCTGACCCCTCCACACAGAGGTTCCCACGAGGCCTCAGGAGGCACTGAGGAGCGTTCCTTTGAGCTCCTCGATTATTTGCTGCCTCTAATTTCAGGCCTAGACTACCTGCTGCTTCCCCCAACTGACCTAGAAACAGCAAGTCATGGACCAGGGGTTTGGCTTTGGCGCCAACACCTCTGATGGGAGGAGAACGCGCTCTCAGATGCAGATCCTCGGGGTAGCACCTCGGTGATTCCCACAGTGATGGCGTCGGAGCCTGGCAAATCCTGAGTAGTGCACACGTGGTCAACCAAGCTCTGCCGGCCCCGCCCAGCATGGGACAGTGTGTGATTTCAGCGCTGAGTCACCTGCATCCACTATGGGAAGCCGAGACACACCAGAGCCAGAGCCGACGCGGGCAGGGCCCAGCTGATGTATAATGCTCAACTACCTGACGTGTGGGCAGAAGCAGCAAAGGAGGGGGGAAATGGAACATTCCAGAAACGTCCTAGGGAGATCACTGCACATGGCTGGAAGGAACAATGACAGTCCTCGCCTCTAGTCTTTTCTAGACAGAAGCAAGACCATAGCTCAGAAGGAAATCCTCCCCCTGGAGGTGCAGCTGTGGCTTGCCAAACGCTGTCCAGTTCAACTCCACACAATGGACCTGGAACACTACATTTCAAGCTCAAACCACTCGTGAACAGAGAAGCATCTGCGATCTGGTGAGCTACCAGCCCGGGAGGTGCGCAGACACCCACCCCATCCCTCTCCAGGCAGCAAATTCCAGCGGTGACCCCGTGATCGGCCTTCGAGGAAAGGGAGTCCAGTCAGGGTGGAGGGGAGAGCGTGGCTGAGCCGAGCTCACGGCTCAGGCTGGGACCCTGCGTTGTACTCTGCGCCCTGCACTCAGAGCCAAGCTAGGGCGTCACAGACACAGTTGGAAAGCCTGGGGACCCACTAGTTGGGTCTGGTCAAGGCCTGGACAGGACGGCTTGGAGGGCAGGGCCAAGGCCATACTGACCGGGCTGCAATCCTGCCCGGGGCACTCACATGTTACATCACATAGACGGAGCTTGACCTCTGGAGCCCCAGATTTCTCATCTATAAAACAGGATAATTTTAACTGTCAGCGTGTTTTCAATTGCCCAGCGGTCTGGCTGGCAGCAGGATCTGCATCCTCAAGTGTATTTCTCAGGCAGGCTGACCGCGCCCTCCTCCCGCCTGCAATGGACTCCTGCCAGCAGCACCCTCCGTCCTGGCCCTGGGTGAGGGAGCATCCAGAAGGCAGCTGTGCAGCCCCCCCTACACACACACACACACACACCCCATCACAGTGCCCGGCCTCCCTGCCTCTGCACCTGGCCTCTGCCTGGCTTCCTTCAGACCAGGCTCCTCTGGACCAGAGCTGTGGGATATTCACCTCTGACCTTTCTGGGGACTGGACTCTACCAATTCTCCCCTCACTTGAACCTGTCCTTCTCTAGAAAGTCTTCCAGGCCACCCAAGGGCCTCGTGTCTAAAACAGAACTTCCTTGGGCTTCCTCGGGATCTGCTCTGCACATCAGTCTTCCCACCCACCTACCCAGCTTCGTGTGAGCACCCCACCCCGTCTCTGCACCTCCGTTCCGCACACCCTGACTCCCCTCAAGTGCCCTCCGTGGCGAGCAACTGTCCTGTCGCTTCGAGTTGCTATCACAAATGCTAGAGACCAGGCAGCGCCAAAGACAGGCACCGATTTCTCACAGTTCTCGGGCTGGGAGTCCAAGATGCAGTTGCTGGGCACGGCATCTGGTGAGGGCTCTCTTTCTGGCTCACTGGCCGCCACCTTCTCCCTGTGAGCTACAGGCAGTGAGCGAGCTCTGGAGTGTCTCTGTCTTCTTATAAAGGCCCTGATCCTATCATGAGGACCCCGCCCTCGTGACCTCATCTAAACCTGCCTCCTAAAGAGCCTGCCTCTAAATACCACCACACGGGGGCTAGGCTTCAACAGTGCGTCCGGGGACACCAACGTCCAGTCCTGAGTGCTGGTCTCGCTGTCCCTAGCCTCTCAGCCTCTGACACCCTTGACTAATCCCTCCTCGGATCTTCCATGACACAGGGGATCTACACTCCCTCCTGCCTCCCTGACCCTGAAAGAATGGCCTTTCTCGGGATCCAGACCTAGACCATCTTCCCTTTTCTACCCAGGCCCTGTGGGTGACCCCATCCTTGCGGTGATTCCATTTGTCTGTTGGGGACTTCACAGTTCTAACTTCAGGTCCTCTCCACAGACCCCCACGTCCCACTGACTGGATATCTCCACTGAAAGAGAATTAGTGGGGAGAGAGGCACTGTATTAGTGTGCTTCTGCTGTCATAACAAAATAACAGAGACTGTGACCACCTAGTAGAAATTCGCCTTCTCAGAGTCTGGAAGCAGGGATCCGGGACCAAGGTGTCGGCAAACTTGGTTTCTTCTGAGGCCTCTTCTTATCCTCATTTCCTCTTATAAGAACAGCAGGCGTTTGGAGTAGAGGCCAGCCTCACAGCCACATTTTGTCTTAATACACTCATATTCTGAGGTCCTGGAGGTCAGGACTCCCACCTGTGGATGTGGGGGACACAATTCAGCTCCCAAGTGATAGCCACTTGACACATCAACTCAGGATGTGTGTTCAAGGTCCCCCCACTTCAAGAGGCTCCTCAGGTCAGCGTCCATGGTCACTCTGCCCTCACTCAGCCCTTCCTGGCCACCAGGCCTTGGTCTCCTCTTTCCTACATGGTGGCAGAAGGAGCCCCTCCAATGTAACTGTTGGGGCTGGATCCTTCCTGAACCCCCTGATGGCACCGCACTCTTCAGCAAGGCTCACCCACCTGGCCTGGTCCCTGCTTCCCTCTCCACCCTGAATCTCTGCAGTTTCTTCAGATGCACCACCGGTATCCACCTGGGGACTTCGTGGGGGCGACACAGGCCCGGGGGCTCCCCCTGCACCCCTGGTTCACGGTGTGCCTGGATACAACAGTCAGTGAAACTCGATGATGCCAGCATGTGGTGCCAGCCCATGTGGCCAAGTGTGCGAGAAGACGGGCCCTTGTCTCAAGTCTGCCATACACGGCCGCATCTCAGTGTCTGCAGGCCAAGAGGAGACAGGGCTGGGCCAAGCTCGCCCATCACCTGTCCCCAGTCCCAAACGACTCTGATCCCAGGTATTCCAGGTATCAGAGCCTCTGCCTGCATGTCTCAGGAAGAGGCCCTTGTCCACTATCGGTCAGATAGGACACAATAGCTTGATGGAAACATGAGAGGCCCAGGAAGGGCCAGCAGAAGACACCAGGAATAAAGAGGATGGCTGATGCGGACGTCTTCTCAATCAAGGTGGCTGAATCAATCACTCCTGACAACAGCCCAGAGAACTAAGGCAGAATGCAGGACTCCCGGCCTCCCTTCCCCGCCGCCCCCGCTTCCCCCTTCTTTGCCCTCCCACCTGGCCTCAGAGAGCCCCATTCTCGTTATGGTGTGCACGGAGTGTGGGGGTCATTGTGGGTCAAGTCCTCAAACTTCCTCTCAGCTCGAGGAAATTGTTGTTCATTTCCAACAAGAAAAACACAATTTGTTTTTAAGGTAAGAAGGCTCCCTGGTTTGTGAGAACCGGGCTGGGGAGAGGCTGGTGAAGGGGTCCAGGTGAGAAGGCACCTTTAGATCTTGGTCAGCTGTGGAAAACAGGAGGGTCCGCGTGTTGCACACCTGGGGCGACCTGGCAGCCCTCCTTTCTCCCGCTTTCTCTCTCCTCTTGCATTCTGTCCAGAAGAAATGACTTTCTTTGGCATCCTTGTTCCCTGCAATACCAGAGAATGAATAAGACCAGGGTGGAAATACCTGTTCACTTAGCAGGCCCGTCAGTGCCTTCTCACGGGAGAGCTGGCTTAGATGCAGCTTTGAAAAGTTAGAGAGAAATGAAGTGAAGACCCCCTGGAGGAAGCCCACCCCTCCAGAGTGCCATGGAGCAGCTTGCCGGTGTGGTACTGCGTGCTGGGGACGTAAAGGTGAGCAACACTTAGGACTTACCCTAAGGAGATGCGTCTACTTCTGAGATCCCCAACCCTGGCGTCCACTGGGCGCTTAAAAACTCTGACGTGCTTTTGGTGGGAGGTAAAATGGCTCAGCCACCACGGGAAACAAACAGCACGGAGCTTCCTCCAAAACTTAAAGACAGAACCACCCCCTGGTCTACGGATACATCCCCAAAGGAACGGAAAGGAAGGTCTTGAAGAGTGTGCGTCA
>CM053409.1:1008118-1028000 GCA_028644305.1 Xerus rutilus | reverse complement strand
GCTCAAGCCTGTAATCCCAGCACTTAGGGAGGCTGAGACAGGAGAATCGCGAGTTCAAAGCCAGCCTCAGCAATGGCGAGGCACTAAGCAACTCAGTGAGACCCTGTCTCTACATAAAACACAAAATAGGGCTGGGGATGTGGCTCAGTGGTCGAGTACCCCTGAGTTCAATCCCCAGTACCAAAAAAAAAAAAAAAAAGAGTGTGCGTCACCCTCCTGCCCCCAGCATCACTCACAATAGCCAAAGACAGGCGCCAGCCAAGTGTCCCCCACCGGATGGACAGCGAACACAGGGCCACACACAGGAAATTATTAGGCTCTGAGGAAGGGAACAGGAACCTCAGCATAAAGAACCTGGAGGAAAGGACCTAAGCACAGTAAGACACACACTGTCCAGTGCCCCCTGGTCAGACTCTCAGAGCAGAAGGTGGAGTGGTGGTTAGCAGGACTGGCAGGAGGGGGAGCTAGTGTCCAGCGGTACAGAGCTTCGGTTCTGCAAGGTGAAGCATCTGGAGAAGTCTGGTGGTGATGGTGGCCCGGCAATGTCACTGTGGCCGATGCCACGGGATGTGGACACGTACGCACGAAGTAGATACAGGGTGAAATTCAGGTGGTTGTGAATAATCACTTTCTAAAAATAAAACAAAACACCAACACCTGGGTCCACTCCCAGAAAGCCTGGTCCACCTGGTCCGGGTGCAGCCTGCGTGTGGGGACTCCGGAAGCCTCAGGAGGTTCCCGTGCACAGCCTCGTCTAGCACCAGGCGTAGACCGGGCCCACACTAGACCAGAGGAGGAGCAGAGCCGCGGTCGGACGCCTGGGTTCTCCGTCCACACAGCCCGCGTGGGCCTCACCGTCGTGTCCCGGCTTCCCGCCTGTGGACACACTCATGGGACGTCCCCGCGCACGGCAGGGGAAGGACCGTTCGAGTCAGTCCATCAGCAAGGGCTGTATCTGTGGCCAGCAGGAGGATCAGAAGGCGAGAGAAAGCAAGGACCAGCAGAGGCCTTGTCTCGCTGCCACCTGGACCCTCTGCCAGAGCCCAAGGTGAGGTCAGCGCCCCTCTGGTCCACAGAGCTCAGGGGACCTTGGCCCTGGGAAGGCAGGCCACGGCCGACCCAGGCCCGTGGCCCTCCCACAGCGCGGGCTTCAGTGGGTGCTTGCTGATGTGTGGACACACTTCCCAGCCTGGACCCAGGGCGTCCACGGCCACCAGCGGACCCTGCCGTCCCGCGATGGCAAAGACGAGCTTCGTGTATGGTAATAAGGGGCATCTGCACAGAGCAAGGACGCTGGCTGCAAGGGACAGAGAGATGCTGTCACACGGACAAGGGACACAGACATTGTCACATGGACAAGGACACACAGACGCCATGACAGGAACAGGGACACAGAGACACTGTCACATGAACAGGGACACACAGGTGCCGTGACAGGAACAGGGACACACAGACACCATGACAGGAACAGGGACACACAGACACTGTGACATGGACAAGGGACACAGATGTTATCACATGGACAAGGACACACAGACGCTGTGACAGGAACAGGGACACGCAGACGCCATCACGGGAACAGGGACACACAGACGCTGTCACAGGAACAGGGATGAGAGTGCCGTCGAGGCCCCGCGTTCCCAGGTGCTGCGCCCCACTCTTCCCCTGGGGCCTTTGGTGACCCACCAAGGGCAGGCCACGTGCCTGAGGGAGCAGCACACATTCATGTAGTGAAAGCGCTTCCAGGGACACAAAGCCATGAGCTAGGGGACACGCTCAGCACCCGCGGTCACTCGCTGCTGAAATGGGAGGTGCCTGTGTGCAGGGATGTCCCGAGTGAGGGACTGGATCCTGAGGACCATGACCTCACCAGTGCCTCCTAGTTGGAATGGACTGACTGGGTGGGGACTGGGCAGGTGGGCCGGCTGGAGGGGGGCTCACGGGGCTGCCCTGGAAGGGCATCTTCCCTGTGGCCCTTCCCCGTCTCTCTCTGCTTCCCGAACCACCGTGGGCTGAGCCACTGTCCTGTGCTGGCCCTTCCCCGGATGTGCTGCCTCACCTCGGGCCCAGAGTGACGGACTCGGCCCACCACGCCTGCTCCTCTGGGACCCTGACCAAAGCGGACGTCCCCGCTGGTTGTTCCTACCAGGTGTTTTGGTCACAGCAACACAAAGCTGATCAGAGGGAGAGACAGGGCCTGCACTGCCCACCACCGTCCACTCCGCCCTCTCTTCTTTTCTTTTTGATTTCTGTTTATTTACTTTGGGGAGTGTGTGCGAGCGGTGTTGGGACTGAATCCGGGGTGCTCTGCCACTGAGTGACATCCAGCCTGTTTTATGGGTTATTTTGAGACAGGGTCTCACCAAGTTGCCCGGGCCGACCCTGATCCCCCTTCCTCAGCCCCTGGGGTCCTGGGATCGCGTGTGCACCACCACACCGGGCAGTCACCCCTCTTGGTCA
This sequence comes from Xerus rutilus, assembly GCA_028644305.1. Classification (NCBI taxonomy): domain Eukaryota; kingdom Metazoa; phylum Chordata; class Mammalia; order Rodentia; family Sciuridae; genus Xerus; species Xerus rutilus. Next base: position 1,025,540 of record CM053409.1, on the reverse strand, counting down.
GACATCGGTTCAAAAGTAAAAGCAGTTCAGAAAGAGCTAGCCTGGAAGCGTGAGGAACAGAAGGGCGGCGGGACCTCGCTTGGCCTTCCCCAGGACACTAACTCGGGAAGAAACGGAGGAAGGAAAGTCTCCAAGTCCTGAGGGCCTGCTGTGGTGAGCCCCACGCTTCTCAGTACCTCCTCTCAAGAGCTGCGTCGGAGAGTGTGTGTCCAGCCACAAACAGCAGACACGCGGACTGTCTGTAGGTGAGAGCTGCGGTACTGGCGCCGGACGCCCTGGCCCATTCCCTTCTACTGCCTGTTGGTAACAAGGTGGGAGTTGCAGCTCCAGACATTGCTCCAGACATGTTGGCCATGTTCAAGGCCAAAATGGGAAGCTAAGGGAGGCCTTAACATGTTTCCTCCTCCCCTTTGAATCAAGGAAGCAAAGGCCTTCCGGGGAGGGCCTCCTGGACTTCTGCTTGGGTCTGTCTTCAGCAGGTTCTCTGGAAGCTAAATGGAAACTCTTGCACAAGGGACTTCTTGGCAGACTACTTTCAGGGAAACTTTCTCTTTTTTTAATTATTTTTTTCAGTAAACAAAGCAGCACAGGAAAAAGTCTCAGCAAAGATGCGTGCTCAGCTGAAACGACCCCAGCCCAACCCTGCCCAGAGCCATTCTCCACTGAGGCAAAGGATTCTGGCCAAGCCCCTGAGCCCGTCGGTCCCTGAGCCAGTCAGTCCCTGCTGCGGGTTTCCATGGGTGTGTGGCACAAACTCCCAGTCTTCCCCAAGCAAGAAGCCTGGGGCTCCTGGCAAGTCACACGGTGGGGGAGACTTTCTCTGCGTGCAGGAGAGGGGCCTGGCCACTCCCAGCATCTTCTACCATCTGATGGTCCCACTCTAGGTGGGATGGCTTCTACGGGGTACAAGGATGTCGAGAGAGTAAAAATGTGTCTTTTCCGCTTCTCTAGTGGGATGCAAAAGACTCTTGGGTGGTCCAGTGCCTTCCAGAGCAGCCCCTGAATCAGGCTTTTGTGCCAGGGAGGGGCTCTGACTTCCCCACTTCCGTCTCTCCCTGCATGAAGGCATCCGCTGGCTCCACAGCTCTCAAGCTGTTTCCTCTCAGGACCCGTCCTAGAGATCGCTGAGGACCCCTAGGAGAGGGTGTGGATCTGTCTTACATCTACCGCTATCTGCCACATTAGAAGCTAAAACTGACCCGTTACACATTAGTGCATTGATTCATTTTAAAATTAAGTATTAATGTTAAGATCATTTTTATACAAAACAATAATTTTCCAATTTTTTTGGAGTAGTCTTATGCTTTTACAACCTCTATGTCTGGCTTAATCAAAAACAACTGGATTCAGTGTTTTATAAGGCATAGTTTGGGTTGAAGCATGTGAAGAAAATTCATCCTCACACAGATATATAGTTGGAAATGATAGAAATATTTTAATGCTGCCAGATAATTGCAGATATTTTGCTTTGATACCACATCAAAACTCAAGTAATGATAATTTCTTAAAGATTTTGTAACATGGAATATGAAAGGGTATTAATGAACTTTTCAAGCTCTGTTACTTTAAAATCCTCTAACTTATAGTCTGAATGAATCTTTGTAACATTATGCATTCAATATTTGGAAAGTTTTGTTTCAAACAAACCAAGTTAAGTAGATCTTCCAAGCATTGGCACCCTTCATTCAAAACCTGCACTCCATCGTGGTACAGTGGCCATGCCTGTCATCCCAGTAGCTCAGGAGGCTGAGACAGGAGGATCGCAGATTCAAAGCCAGCCTCGGCAACTTAATGAGGCTGTAAGCGACCTAGTGAGACCATGTCTCAAAATTGTAAAAATTTGTAAATAGGGGCTGCGGGTGTGCTCAGTGGTTAAGTGCCCCTGGGTTCAATCCCCCCAAAAGCCTGCATGTATTCCCATCACCACCAATATCACCAAGAACAGCTTTAAGTAGTGGAAGCCGTCACGTCTGTGGTGGTAGATACATGTTTCTAAAATTCAAATTTTATCAGTAGCAACAAATACCGGTAACTATACTGGTAACTATCTTGAAGTGACAGGTACTTCTTTAGAGAAAATAGCCACCCCTCATTCCTGCGGGAATAACCACAGTGGGGCAGCCACTCTTTAAGTGAAAGGGTGTCCGCAGGGAAAATCAGGCTGAGCTGAGACCTCAACCTACACTGGTGCTGGTCCTGCCTCAGGGCAGCCAAGAGCAGGCAAGTGAAACCTGCACTCACCAAGGACGACCTTGAAACGCTCTTGGGTGCTTTGCTCCTGCCTGTGTGGCCGTCAAGAGCCCCCGAGTCCTCAAACGCACGATCTGGTGTCTCTGCCTTGGTCCAGGCGAAGCCTGAGCAGTTTCCCTCACCTCTGGTTATGACCATCAGTGCCAAGGTCAACCCAGAAAGGGCAAGTCATAGTTTAGTATCACTATGAAAATCCTCCCGGTCTTGCTGATTTCCTGAAAGGGTCCTGGGGACACCCCTGAGGCCTGCACTCTAAGGGCCTTTGCCTGCCCCTCAACAGGCTTCCAAAAAGGAGGGGCTGCTGGGCCACACTTGCCCCTCTCTCCATTTCAACAACAGGATTCATTTGTCCTCACCCTTAGAAGAGTGAATTTGGGTCCCTGCCAGGACTGAAAATCTATTTGGTTTATTACCATTGACAAACCTTGCTCATAGCTTTTTTTTTTTTTAAATATTTTTTTAGTTGTAGATGGACACAATGTCTTTATTTTATTGCTTTGTACGTGGTGCCGAGGATCAAACCCAGGGCCTCACGCATGCGAGGCAAGCACTCTACCGCTGAGCTACAATCCCAGCCCCGCTCATAGCTTTTTAAATGACTCATTTTACCTGTTTGATAACAAGCTACTCAAAGCAATGAGCCTGGACCAAGACAGGACACGGCCCAACCTCAGGCAATATGCCTTTCCCTGGGAGTCTGACAGAGCCTGGTTGAACCCTGCCCCCCAAACTGTAGGTACTTGCCTTGCAGCTGGTTAACCAGGTTTTGCCCCCCAAACCCTGAGGGCAAAGGGAAGGTCTGTCCTGGCAGCTGCCTTTCTGGCAATGTGACCCCATGTGCTGAAACCAGCATCAGAATTTTATTTTGCAGCCCCCACCTCCCACCCCGGCCTCATGGCTGTCAGTCATGGCAGAATTGTCAATCCAAGTGTCCTTCCTCCAAGATGAATAATCAGCTACGCTCTTCCCCAGATTCTAGACCTGGATTCAACAAAGCTGAAAACAAACTATCATTCACCCTAAAAGCAGCCCCAAAAGACTGTCTGTGAGTGCTTGCCCCCAGATCTCTAGTTCTGCCAAAGAACTTCTGCTCCTGTCCTCTGAGCTACCCCACGTCCCTCAATGGAATCCCTTTTGCTAACTAACAGCCGAGTGTCCTGTTGTATGCACCAACGGAGTCTAATTGATGTGGCCCCGAAGAGAAACGGCACGCTTTACCCTAGAAAGCATAAACTGCCTACAACTCCCCAAGTGACGATTTTGCAGGCCTGAAAATGTTAGGATGCACCGGGCACCCATGACACTGCTCCTGAGGGCCGAGATCCGGGGCTGCGCGCGTCTGCACAGCTGCTGCTTCTGTTTCCATACTGACTACGAGCAGGCTACAAGAAACCGCTCCACAGTCATTTCCTGGGGAAGCCAAACTCCTAAGCCCCAAGATATAACCTTTTAATCATCACCTGATGGAGGCTCTTCCCATCCAGCTTGTAGCACAGAGCACGGGAGACACGAGACTTCGGTGTTGGTGCCACGGAAGACTGGGGCCAAGTGAACACATGGGGTCATTTACGCACCCAGGAAGTACCAGGCAGACAAGGCTGGTCACTGCCTGTGGAGCCGCCTGTCCCGCGGGCATTGGCCAGCCCGTGTGCGGCGACGTCTCCACGGACTCTCCTCAGTCGGCCCCTCAGGCTTCCCGTCATGAGCAGAGCTGGACACGGTAGGGAGCTGGAATGTCCCGCCTGCTGGGCCACAAGCTCCGCAGGCCCAGGGGCCAGGCAGGTGGCAAGACTGACACCAGCCCACGAGTGGGATGGTGACCAATCCAAGCGCTTGCGCTTCATTTCAACCAGGACAGGGTGCGCCTCTGCAGGCCACTGTAGCTGCCCATGGGAAGGGAGTCGTGGGCGGGGTTTGCCCCCCACCCCCACCCCGGGACCCAGTCCATAACCATCAGCCTGAAGGGTGCCTGGAGCCACCCGCGAGCACCGCACTTCCCTAACCAGGTGCCAGGCGCCTTGCCTGTCCCCAGCACTCTGCCATTCCATGTTCACCGTGACCCTTCCAAATGGGAGCAAATATCCTCACTTCACTTACAAAGAAATCAAGGCGCAGCTTCTTCAACACCCACCCCGTGGGCAAAGCAGCAGTGGCTGCGCTGCCTTCGTTCCAGCTGTCTAACCCCGTGTTCATGATCGTGTCCCATGATCAGCCCGTGGTCCCAATGTCCACATTACACAGGCTGCTGGGGGTTTTGCCCACATAGCTTGATAAAAAGTTTGAATTCATTACAAACATTTGATAATCAAGAAGGGTCTCATAAACACATGGAATTCCAGCTTTAGAGGAAGACAAAGCAGCGGTCCAGGGTGGCTGGGGAAATGCTGGGCGTCCGGCACCCTCGAGGAACAGTCTCCTGGCAGGGGGCACCGGGCTGGCGGCAGGCCCCGCCCCCACGGGTCCACTGGCTCGGGGCCGCCTCATCCACTGACTTCACCTGCCCAGCTCTTGTGGGCATTTCAGTTTGGAGGGAAGCTGCTGCGTCCCCTTCTGGTGGCCCTGGGAATGACTGTGAAACTCGTCCTGTAGATGAACCACAGAGACCTTGCCCGTAGTGTCCACTTGAGTCACGGCCCATGGCATGTGGAGGGCATGAGCCACTTTAATGGAGGTATCCGAGGTCAGCGCGTTCTTCCTTTTGCTTTCTGAACATTAAAGAATGTGCCATCCCTATGCAGACGCCATTCCTGCAGCAGGGTCTCGGGGGAGCAGGCGCAGGCTGGCCTGGCAGGACACGTGGCGGCTTTGAACTGGAAGCCGACACACAGGTCGGCCCCCATGACACTCGTCACCTACGGGCCAGCAAAACCAACATCCTGCCTCGTCACAATCACACTTTCAAACCACAAAGTCATCCAAGTCGCCTTCAGTAACACCCAGTATCTCCACACCAAGGCTTGAGTACCACGGACGGCTTTGATCTCCACAGGTCATCGGCTTCCCCACATCTGAGGGTATCGACGCACACACACGCTACCTGTATGCACTCAAATGTCACCAAATAACACGACCGACTGACGGCTTGTGAAACCCAAACAACAAAGCAGCTTGCACGAGGTCACAAAGACAGCCGGTAGCAGCACACTTGCCCCTCCCGGGGCCCACGCTCCGGGAGCTTCTACTCACTCTGCTTCCCCCCCCACCAGGTACTCTCTGCAAAGGGTGTGGCTTGGCCGAGACGTCCGCAATTTACTTCTAAATATTTCAGCTCTGGCGGTGTGATATAAGTTTGTGTGTTTGCTAATCTTAATCCACACCCTAGGGACAGTGGTTGCCCTAATCAAGAATTCACAGCTAACATTTAATCAAAATGCACCCACCAGAGAGGACCGTGGCAAGGCTCAGCTCCTGTCAATCAACATCAGAAGCTTTGCTAATTAGAGTAAGCGTCATTAACAGGCCTGCATTGGTAAAATTAATGACTGGTGGGGAGGGCAGGGGGCATGAGGCCAGGAAAGATGGTGGAATGAGATGGATGTCACTGCCCTAGGTACATGTAGCACATCTGGTGCGACTCTACATCACGTACAACCAGAGAAATGAAAAGTCGGGCTCCATTTGTGTACAAGGAATCAAAATGCATTCTGCTGTCATGTAGACCTAATTAGAACAAATTTTAAAAAGAAAAAAATTAATGACTAGTGAATTAACTTAATGGACACTATAAGTGGACGGCCGTGGTGAGGCTGGTGGTGCTCCATGCAGTGCTGGGAGATGCCCCTCCACCATCCGTGAACCCTTTGTCTCTGCCCATCGGGATGGCACCAGGGCCAGATTCAGCAGTGATCCTACTTCCAGCCCTGATTTCAGATGATTCTGGTTGGCTGATCCTGCACAGGGTTAACTGAACCCTGCTGGAAGCTGGGGTGTGGGTCCCAGGTGATCCCTAACAGGTGGGGTTAGGGCCCTACAGGGAGGAGGCTGGGCAGGTTCCATGAACTGTTCTTGAACCTATTTGCTAATGCATGCTTATTCCATAAATGGCCATATTATGTAGAATCTGGTGGAGAGTCTGTTTGAATCTAAACTAGTTGTAGTGAGACTGTCAGGAGGTATCCAGGGTCACTTACCTGTAAAGCTGGTGGCTGTGGACACCCTCCAGATTCTGATAGCTGTGAACAACTATTATGGATTGAATAGTGCCAGACCCCAATTCTGAAGTCTTAACCCTCTGTGCCTCCGAATGTGACCTTATTTGGAAATAGGATCTTCCCAGAAGTAATCAAGTTAAAATGAGGTCACCAGGGTGGGCTCCAATCCAGTGATTGGTGTCCTTACAAAAAGGGGCAAGTCAGCCCTATTCCGTGGAGGCTGGCAGAAGACACAAGACTTCAGGATCACAGATCAAGGACTCGACACTCATGGCCCAACAGGCAGCACGAGCCTCGGCACTTCCCTTAGCTCCCCAATCCCAAGTCCTTTGGGGTGACACAACATGACTCAGATGGATGATTTGCACACAGTAGGTCTGCACTGCAGCTGAGGAACACTAGCTTGTGAAACCCATCCATCATGTTCCTAGCAAGCAATGAGGGAGGGGGGCATCATCTCCTCTCAGAAGGGATGTCCTGGAGAAAACATCGCCTCGTCCCTCACAGCTGCTCACTGCAAACATACCATAGGAAATGGCCCACTACAGAGTGGTCAGGACCTTCTGTTCTTGTCATACTCAGCAACATGACCAGGAGCAAGAGGCAGACATGGAGCACTATCTCTAAACAATTATTCATAACACAGTTGATAAATTCCAGAGCTAACTGTAGCTTCAGGCGTGGCTGGATCCAGGACCTCCCGTGGTGCATTTGTCACTGTCCTCTCCTGTTTCCTCTACATTAACATTACTCTCAACAGCCCTTTGTGTGGTGTATTACCTCCAGTTGACCTGGCGGGGTCACTCCCCTTCCCTGACTGCTCTCCTTGGCCAGGGTCAGGGCAGCTTTGTATAGCCGGGCAGCTTGTGTAGTTCACAAAGCATGTGGAGGGAAAGAAGCCCCATCTACACCTCACACGCCATGTGCTGTGTATGACCTGCCACCACTCCCAACAGACAGAAGTAACGAATCTTGAGGGCAGTGATGAACAGGCGTCCCTGGCCAGGGTCACGTGTCCAGTCTCAAGCTAGGAGGTGAAGTCAGCCTTGCCCAGACCACACCGTGGCTCCCAGAACTGGCAAGCAGGAGCACCTAGGGAGAGGGAACGAACCTCCTGCAGACAAAATCCCCCACTGGCCGCTGCCCAGCCCCCGGGGCCCTGCCTGCCCCAGGGCCACTCTGTTACTGCGTCTTCTGAATGAGATTCTGAAGCCGCGGAGCTTGCCCCAGTCCTAAGGCCCAGGACAGGACAGACGCAGACCGCAGTCCACGACTCCCACGCCCCGTTTCCATTTGAGCCACCTGACTCCCTGTCCTGATTGGGTCACTCCGAGCCTATTTGTTTAGTATTCAATGCCATCCAAGGGAGGGTCACCCTCGCCACCTAATCCTACCTCACCGCGCACAGCTGGACAGGGAATGCTGCCTGAGGACCCTCGCCACTGCCTTCCCGGCTCCTTGGGAACCGCGACCCTTGCATCTGCTTTGAAACAGCCATTCCAACATTCAGTGCCATCGCTTTCAACTCGAGATCCATCCTTTCATCATAAACTCCAAATCCTTTCCACAAAAGTAGAACATTTAACACTTGTTTGAAGTAACCCCAACTCAGCACCCAGTTTCCCCAACGGGGCACAGGTGCTGAGAAGCCAGAGGTCATGGCTCTCCTCACGACACACCATGAACAACTTCCAGAGCATTGGTCAGCCCTAAATCCCCCTGAGGATTCCTTTCACCCTGGCACACAGGGCAGGCTCTGGGAGCTGCATCTGCAACCAGAGAGCCCGCCTGCCGGGCCTTGGCTGCTGGGCCTCGAGTGGCCACCTGACCTAGGCCAGTCAAGCTGGTTCTCTCCTGAGCCACAGGCTTGAATCTGAGATGTAGGAGGGCCTCGTCCCTCAGGAGAAAGAGCTGGAACAGGGGCGACCACGCCAAAGCCACAGGTGCTGCTGTTTGACTCTGTGCTCTGGGGGCTGGTGAGGGCCAGTGTGTGTTAGAGGAAGACCCGGGGACACGTCATGAGGAACCCCCAGAACACACAAGGCACCTGCTTACTGGCGTTCTCCACTCCTGATTCCCGGTTCCCATTCCCGCTGGCCCTGCCTTTCCTTGTGTCCACCTGAGGCCTCTCTGATTAGTCTGAAAGGGGTTCCATCATCGGCAGTCACAAGGACATGGAGCAGACCCAACCCAAGTCCAGGCAACAGGAAGCACGCGTGACGAGCCACCAGCACACCAGGTGGTCTCCTCTTGCTGTTCAGCTGTGGCGCCCCTCACCCAGTTGCTAGGGCAACACAGTGGACCCTCCATAGCTCCAGGTTCTGCATCCATGGACCCACAGACGGGGGCTGTCTGGGAAGCAAGTTGCTTCTGTGCTGGATGTGCAGACGCCTTCTTTCTTGTCAACAGGCCCCAGCAGCACCGCAGGACAACCGTTCACAGGCCATCATCTGCCTTGTCTTAGGTATGGTGAGCCCTCAAGAGAGGGTTCACAGTACCCGGGAGGGTGGGCACAGGCGTGCGAAAGCGTGCCGCTGTTTACAACATACTCGAGCATCGCGGATTTGGGTGCAGGTGGTTCTTGAAACCAACCCTCCACAGACAGGAAGGGACATGAGTTTCAATGGGACAAACCACATTCAAGCCATAGCACGTGGTACCCAGCTGTTCGTTTGCCAGAGTTATTTCCACCTGTGCTCTTGAGTTGATAAAAGGCAGACTGTGAGGGGGTGGGCAGCAGGGCCTAGGAGACCTGTGCAGGGCCCTGGCAGGAGCAGCAGGGACAGCAGGGAGGCCAGGTGCGCAGGAGGCTGCCAGGGAGCTGGGAGCCCGGGGGCAAGGCAGCTGCACAGGCTCTCCTACCTCTTCTGAATTTCTGTAGCACAGAGAGCTGGAGAAACCAATTTTTAAAATCACCTACTTCCCAATATGGAGTTAGAGCCTCCCGCTCATGACCACCTCTTCTCCTAGACTCAATGACTGCCCGCTATTGGATTTTTAATCTGATGAAATTGATGTGGAAGGAGAGGAATGTATTGAGGCTTCAAGGTCACATCAATTTGCCACTTCCTTGCAATCCCCACTCTGTGTCAGGCTGGGCCACCGAGGACACAGCATCTGAGGATCCCAGCTGGGGCCTGGGCCCCTGGGGCTGGAGAAGAGGGAGCTGGGGCTCTCCCTCTGGCCCTCTTCAACTCTGCTGCTTGGCGGGCTAGGACAGAGTTCTGAGGACAAGCAGTCCTGCAGAAACACCTGACCTGCCACCCAACGCAGGAGCAGTTTCAGAGAGGAGGGGGCAGCCGGGCAGGTTCAAGCCAGCACAGAGGACAGAGGGCCAAGGTCCAGGGCGCCCGCCGTCCACACACGGTCCCTTGCTCTGGGCAGCGGTCCCCACTCCTTGGGGTGCACCCAGCTCTTGCTTCAAGACCCTCATCTGACGTGTCACTCGCACTGTCCCGGAAGCGCTAGCTGGCTCTGACCCTCTTCTCTTTCATCCTCTATGATGGCCCTGATCACATTAGGGCGAGGGAATATTCTATACAGTGGTCCACTGGGCTGACCCCCGCAGACTCTCTGCAGCCCTGCCTGGCCTCAGTGGACAGGAGGCGGCACATTCCTCGGCAAACAACCTGTTCACTGCAGGAGAAACGCAGGCCCAGAATAACGTGCATAAGAGGAACCCAAGTTACCCCGAAGGAGGAGATTTTTGTGACCAGATCCTGAAACTCTGGGAGATAAGAATAGTTCCCCCTAACCATAAAATCTGTAAGAAAGTATGGTTAGGAATCCAATTAGAACCAGTCAGCATAGGCCAAGGTGACCAAGAGTTGCCATGGAAATGGGGACTTGAAAGTCTGATGTCACCCTGCTCTCAGTCAAAAGTCAAGAGGTGACCTGGGCAGGACTCTCTGGAAACTTCTCTGGGATCCTCAATAAAACCAGAATGCAGGAGAGGCACACTGTCCCTCTCCTGAGAGGACCCACTCTCTCCCTTGAGAGTCCCCTTCCCTTTCCCTTTCCTATCCCTTCAATAAGCTCACTCCTCTACTCTGAGCAACGTCTGAAACCTCTGACTTGGTCCTAAGAATGAGGGTTTAAAGAGGGGGTCTTTGTGCTGCCTCATCTCAGAAGTGCCCAGCTCCATAACAACATTGCCTTAGATGTTCAAAAGCAATCTGGCAGAACAGCCAAGTGGTCAAGAGCACAGGCCCTGCCTCCAGCTGGGGTCCGCCCCTGACCCGCTGAGGCAGCAGCAAGGTGCCAAAATCCCAGGAGGGGCCACCCACCCTTGGCAGGGAGTCTGAGATACAGCAGGAGGCCTGGGAAAGTCAGCCACCGTGACCATAGGCCCTCTGGCAAGCCACTGCCTCAGAGGCCACGCCTCGGTTTGGTTTTATCGAGGCCTTGAAATGCGACACCTGGCTGAACAAACCCGTGCACTTGCTCAGCTGACCAACAGCCACAGCCTGGCTCACGGCTCCACCCCCACCCCTGCCCCAGGAGCAATTCCTGCATGACCCAGGAAGCCTCCTGGGGCCCCAGCCCTCTAGCCTGTCAACTTCCTTCTGCGCAGGGTCTTGATTCTACTCACAAACTGCCTTTGAATACTCTTACTAAAATACCAACTCAGCAAGTCACCTCCCAGACCCCAAGATCTGGCTGAAACCCAGGTCCAGTCCATGGCAACTGGCGTCGAGGTAGAAACAAGCCCTGCATCAAAATAACCCCAGAAAGGCAAGGACAACACTATTTTTTAATAACATAAGAAACACATGAATAAATTCTCATTGCATAAAAAGGAAAAAGAAGAAAAAAGGAAACTCCAGGAAGTACAGAAATCAGAAAGAAAAACTCCATATCCATAATCCCCCCACACACGCACACACGTGCATGGCAATGACAGCCATCAGTTTCTGTCTTCTTCTAGAACTTTCCATGCCCTTTTAAACATACAGGTAAAGAAATAGACATTTTGTTGAGCACAGTTCTATTTACATCATCGGGATCATTCTGGGCTTTCTGGCTGCAGTTTGCTCCTTTCGTGCAACATCTGCCTTGGACCTTTTCCAACCTGCAGAGGCTTCTGTACAATGGCTTTACATAGTGTTTTTCTGTTGACGGACACTGAGGTTGTTTCCAAACTAAATGCTTTCATTTGATGACATCTTCTATCACATTAAATTACCATTTTGAAGATACAAATTTAAATCAAAATAAGAAATAAGAACATGAATTCTGGTGTTGGCATTCCATTTTTTGTTGTTATTGTTTTAATTTTTTAGCTATATACAACAATGACCACAAAGACTGTATTCCTAGATTTATTCTGTATATTTAAGCAGCATTATGATAAAAATCATTAAAAGGAGAAAAAGCAGAGGATCGTTCTTTGCCACTCCTTTCACATACAAGCTCTGTGACCTAGGGCAGGTGTACTGGTTTCCTACTGCTGTGTAACAAATCACCCCAGAAGTTGGTGGTTTAAAACAACAGTCCTTACCTCACAGTTTCTGCGTTAGCTCAGCTGAGTCACTGGCTAAGGGTGCAACCAACTGTCCCCCAGCTCCACAATCACAAGGCTTAGCTATGGCAGAATCCACCTGCAGTCAGTCCCCGCTGGCCTGGGTCCTTGCTGGCAGTGGCCAGAGACTCTAGTTCCCTGCCATATTGGCATTGACGCAGAGCCACTCCCAACACACTAGCTGGCTTCACCCACAAAGAAGACCCAAGAGAACTGAAGGATATGGAAAACAGGTCCCAGGCATTTCCCCTATCCGCAGCTGTTCCCCCATCCACCTTGTCTGCAGTAAATTGAAGTTTTTGTCATTTAAAAGCCCAGGAAGGCAGGAAGGGAAACTGGGGAGAACAGAAAAGGAACTGTACCTGACTGGCCCCTGACCCGCCACCCTGATGGGTTAGCTGAGCCAATACAGTGAACCACAGAAACTACCCTCCTGTCCCACCCTAAATGACACCTATAAAACCCAGACCCCTGCTTTAGCCCCTAAGATGGGCCACATCAGGTGACTGACAGATTGACTCCATCGCTGAATGAAGAGCTGCTGACCCACGGTCTGCTTCCCGCTCGGGTCTCCACCACTGTACCACGGGCCTAGTGCCCACCTCCATGTGCTGGAACTCTGCCCCCTAATGTGATGGCAAGTGGGAGGCTGGCGGTGGGGCCATGAGGGTGGAGCCCTCACAAATGGGCTCGGTCCTCGTAAGAATCCCAGCGAGGGGCTGGGATTGTAGCTCAGCAGTAGAGCGCTTGCCTTGCATGCATGAGGCCCTGGGTTCGATCCTCAGCACCACATACAAAGCAATAAAATAAAGATATTGTGTCCATCTACAACTAAGAAAAAATTAATAAAAAAAAAAAAAGAATCCCAGTGAGTGTGCTTCCCCTCTCACTTAGTGAGGACACCCTGTGAGGACTGCTAACTGAGCCGAGCCCTCGCTGGGCACTGAATCCCCTCGACCTTGACCCTGGACTTCACAATTGCAAACCTCTGCTGTGTGCACCACGCGGTTTGTGGTGTTTTGTTTCAGCAGCTCAAGCTGAGACAAAGGCAAGGCAAGAGCAAGACAGAAATCATAGCCTCCCGGAACCCCGTCTCAGAAGTGGCAGGCTACCACGTTGGCCCTGCCCTACTTGTTGAAAACAAGACAGCCTCACTAAAGGGAAGGGGCAGCACCAACCAGGGGCCACTGGGGCACCTCAATTTTGTCATCTGCAACACTGACCTCGTAACAGACAGCATGAGGACTTAATAAACTAAAATATGTAAAGTGCTTTGAATAGCACCTGGCACAAGGTGGGCCTAGGGAACCATTAGCTTGGTGTGAATCAAAAACAATGCAAATCCCCAGGCGCCCTCCAGGCAGCGCATAGCATCAGGTCCAGGGGATTGTCCAACAAGTGCTCAAATTAAGTGACCCACAATTATTTAAAAGAACTTTGAGCATGTGAAGTTACCCCAGAAACAGAAGTATTCTATAAAGCTAACAGCACCTTATACAGCTAATGATAAGTACTTGGGGGCCCCAGAGTCACCTCCCAATTTCCCATAAGCTTTCCCCTTATCAGAAACGCCCAAGCTCTAGTGCACTCCTGAGTCATCTCTAAGCCTAAACAGAAAACCCTGAGCATGTTTTGCTCTGCAAATGCAAACCATCTGCCTAACTGCAGAAGTTGCCGAATCTGCAAAACCACACAATCTGTAAGTTACAGAAAGAAAGGCAAGAGCTGTCTGCCCAACTGCGGCATCTTCTACTGGGCTCAGCAATCTAGGTGCAATGAGGCACGCACCTGTGAGTTCTTCAACAAGTCTCACCCTGATATTTTAAGGAAAGAAAGGATTACTCAGTACGCCCCCAGTGTCAAAGGTGAGCACAGAGCAGAGATGGGTTAAAATGTCCTGCTTGATATACTGCAATCCACAGCTCCGTGGGAGGAAGGAGGAGGTTAACCTCTCACCAGCAGATGTAGGAAATGAATCATGAATCAGGAGATTACAAAAGGTGGCTCCCCTCCTCCAGGCCACAGGTCACCCACTGAACAGAGGCCCAGAAACAGCGACAGTACCGGGGAAAATAAACCCCAAAACAACCCCATTCAGCACACACGAACGGCCACTAAGCGAGAGTTCTAAGTTCACTACCCTCTCGATGGAGGAGCTCAAGCTCACAGTGCCCAACATGCAGAGGCCACCTTTCTCTGATTCATAAACCCCAGGGAAGGAAGGCAAAGAGAAGAGGACTGGCAAGGCCGCGTGGCTGCCTGGAAAGGTCACTGACATGGCTCACCCAGCAGGCCTGTCCACTCTTCTCGCCTGCAACTGCCCAGGGTTTTGTTTGTTTCGCTTTTGTTTTCTAATCGCTGTGGCCAACTTAATCAGCACTGCAATGATCTGAAAGAGGAGGCAAACAGAACTGTGTCTGAACCCCAGGAGGCACCTGCCAGGGCAGGAGCCGAGGGGCTAGCTATATTTTTAGAAAAATAAACCAAACTCTCTCTGCAGAGAATCGCTGTTCCTATTCTTCGTTTCAACACTCCCCCTACAAAACCACATTGCCTTTTGAATGTCCAGGGCCTGTCCGGCTGGACACTGACAGCTCATGTCTACATGCAAGGGTGAGGACTCCACTTCTCCAAAGACAGTCAACGCACCCGGGGGATGGGGGGTCCCGCACCCAAGGTCAGAGGTGAAGGACAAAAACAGTCCAGTCATAGCTCCCAACTGTGTGGGTTTTGAATGGAGTGGAAAATGTCACATTGTCTCCAATAAAAGTGAAACTCTAGGTGACACTTCTCTGCCACTGCTATTATGTTCTTATAAAAAGGTGAAACTGGAATAAATAGAATATGATTTACTTTTTCTCTCGAGACCAGCAAAGGAAAGAATTTACATGTAATTTGCCCACAAAACACAGGGCTTAGTTGCAGTCTGTGTTACAGTCCCACAGTCTGAGGGACCGTTTTCTGACTGTCCCGTGTGTGTCATTATGTGGGCGACTTGAGGGGACTGAGAGCAGGAGGTCCTAGCTGGGAGGGCTGGCCCTGAGGAAGGCTCTGCAGCAGTGTCTCCTTCTCAGCTATGTGGCCCTCAGCAAAGCAGCCTCCCTGGGTCTCCCTTTCCTCCACTGCACAAGGGCAGCGGCCACAGTAGAGTCCATGGTGCAGGATGGTTGTGTGCAGGCACATGGTGCGCTCAGTAAATATAGTCATTGTTATTTTACCTTTCCCACCGCACCATCCAGAGGTTCAAGTTCGGCCATGTTACAGAGCTTTTAAACCCCACAGCAGCTGCCTGTATCATCCAGGTCAACGTCGTGTGCAGCCAGTCCTACACCCTACATTCCCAGCACCCCCGCCAAGGGTCAGGACACCTGCACCGCACCCATTCACTGAGCCTCAGCGCCCCCTACGCGCTCTTCCCACCCCGACACATCGGAAATCCTCTCCCATGACGTTAGTGGACTCCCTTCCTCGCTAAGAAGGTAAACTGAATGAGAACCATTCTCAGCTTGAACAGTAGCTAGCTCATAATAAATGCTCAGGAAACTTCTACTGGACGGTCACGTGACATCTATGCTACTTTTTCAAGTTTTAGCTCGAATTCCACCAATTCCATGCATGAAGTCTTTCTAGATCTTTTGAAAGACTGAACTTTATTTCTTCTGGCTCTAACAGCTGTTTGTCAGATTCTATTCACTGATGTCAACTAATATTAAGATTAAATGTTTACTACTAATCTTAACAGTTAACATTTAGACAAGCCTTAGCCAGGCGAGGTTTTGGGAGCTTGACTAGTACAAAGCTCATTTAATCCTCACTACCCCACCTATAAAGTAGGTATTTTAATTCACTTTTGCAGATGAGAAAACGAGGCCCGGAGAAGTTGAAGAACTTGCCCAAAGTCACACAGATGGCGAGTGAAGGGCACACTTTCAACCCAGCCCTGCTGATGGTCGCTCCTATAAACAAATGCATTCCCAGCCACGAAACCCCCTCCCGGTTTCGCTGCCGTCGGCTCACGTACAATTTTCGGACAGGCAACTTAAGCGGAGCACCCTGCTCTTACGAGCACGTGAGCCCCTGGCTCCCACGCCCTCTGCAGCAACCACGCGGTGCAGGCCGAATGCTACCCCAGCTCAAAGACTTGGGACTTGGCCCGGTCCACCAGGAGGAGGCAGAGCTCCGCCGGAGGCTTGGGCCTCACCCAGCCCACGCTTCCCTCATTCAGGTGATCGTGACCTCTCCTTGCAGCTCACGCAGTCGGTGGACTCCCTCCCCAGCCTGTCACGCAAGCCAGGCGCACGGTTCCCGGAAGGTCTGGCCATGCCCGCGGTGGCAGGGCTGGCCTCCACCTCCCGCCCGCGCGGCGGGGCAGCAGCAGGGCGTGGCCCGGCGTCACACCCTCGGGACTGGGTCCCGAGCCCCGCGCTCAGCGCGAGTCCAGAGCCTCCGGCCCAGCGCGCGTTCCGGACCCAGGGCCCGGCTGCGCGTCGCACACGTCCCCGCGCACTCGGTGACTCCGGCGGGAGGAGAGGAACCTCCGCGGGTGGCCACCGGTCCAGGGACGCCCGCGCCCGCCCCCGCCACGCCCCCGCTCGGCCTCGAGTTGCCCTTCGGGTTGGAGCGGCGAGCACGCGTCGGCGTGGCTCCCCGGGGTGTGGCCGGAGGACTCGGGCGACGCCTCCCGAGGGCGGCCCCTGGCCAGCCCGGAAAGGCGGCCCCGCGCGGCGGCGAGCGGGGCGTGCCCACTGGGCGGCGGGGCGGCGGCGCGGCCCGGAAGCCCGTGCGCTGCCAGCTGGAGCCGGGCGGAGCCGCGCCCCGCGCAGGGTGGCTCTGCCAGTCCCCGCGCGCCTGGGCGGTCGCACACGTGTCCAGGCGTCACGTCCGCGCGCGCCCCCGGGCTTGCGTCAGCTGCCGCTCCGGAGCGGCGGGCCGGGCTCTCCGCGCCGCTGGGGCTGGGGCCGCGACCCGCGGGAGCAGCGGGAGGAGCGCGCCGCGCGGGCCGGAGGGGAGGCGTTCGCAGCGCCGGGCCGCGGAGGGCGCCAGGGTCCCGCCGCCGCCCCGGCCGGCCGCCCCGCCCGGTCCCCCTGGGCGCCGTGGCGCTGCCCCGGAGCCCGCCGCCCGCGGGGCGCGCACCGCCTTGACCCGGGCGGCCCCGCGGCAGGCAGGCGCCCGCAGTTCCATGGTGGGTTCGGAGCGCGATGAGCCGCCCGTCCTCCACCGGCCCCAGCGCTAACAAGCCCTGCAGCAAGCAGCCGCCGCCGCCGCAGACCCAGCACGCTCCGTCCCCGGCTGCGCCCCCGGCCGCCGCCACCATCTCGGCTGCGGGCCCCGGCTCGTCCGCGGTGCCCGCCGCGGCAGCGGTGATCTCAGGCCCTGGCGGCGGCGGCGGGGCCGGCCCGGTGTCCCCGCAGCACCACGAGCTGACCTCGCTCTTCGAGTGCCCGGTCTGCTTTGACTATGTCCTGCCCCCCATCCTGCAGTGCCAGGCCGGGCACCTGGT